>CAKAOJ020000054.1:2160000-2195000 GCA_916701645.2 Sebastolobus alascanus | reverse complement strand
TACAGTACAACCCTGCTTTTAAAAGTGAGAAATTAACTTACACTCTTAAAGGAACCAACGAAACTACACACAAAATATCACAATTTCAGTAGCTGCATTTGTATGAGAGTAGACACTGATGATGCAGGTTCCCAGTGATGGAAAGTAACTAATTACATTTACTGTACTCAAGTACAATTTTGAGCCACTTCACTTGAGTATTTCCATTTTATGCTACTTTATACTGATCCACTACATTTATTTGACTGCTGTTACTAATTACTTTTAAGATTTACATTTTACATAAAAAAAAAATATAATACACTCAGGAAATAAAATGCCTTAAATCTAGGGATGATACCGATAGTGATACCTTGTCTTTGGGTATCGGCCGATGCCGAGTACCGATCCGATACCAGTATTTAATTAATAAGCTGTATGCCTCACTGTGTGGAAGTGAATGGGATCATTCTTCTATGTGCAAGGCAACATCAGGCTTCACTTAAACATTCCTTTCCTAACTTTGTAAAACAAAATAAATACATGGATATAAATTTACTTAGTTACTTAAGTTAGCAGCAGTCTAATAATGTAAGATGTAATAACATCGACTGAATGAGTACTTTTACTTTTGATGCTTTAAAACACTTTGCTGATAACACTTCTATACTTTTACTCAAGTATGATTTTGAATGCAGGACGTTTTCTTGTAATGTAGTGTATTTTTACATGAATGTTTTGGTACTTTTACTGAAGTAAAAGATCTGAATACTTCTTCCACTACTGCAGGTGTCATGTCCCTTCTTGTCATACTGAATAAATCTCACTTAAGACATTAAAAATAAAATAAAAAATTGTAACTGAGAATTGTGAGATACAGTATACGGTGCCATGATCTGTCTGACACAACAGGGGGCAGTATGGCTCTGTCCATCACCTCCTTCAGCTTACCAAAATACTCTTATAAAGTAAAGTAAGACAGCATTTTAAATATAATAAAATAGAATTTAAGGCAACTCAGTCTGATCTTTATAGCTGCAGAAAATCTAAATAAAGACTGATGGAGTTGAAAAAGTGTAGGGATTAGTTTCGAAATATATGTAGAAACTTTACAGTTAATTTGGACAGGGTTAAAGAATGACACAACTCTCAATGTTGCCTGTTTTCCATCTTCTTTTCTCATGTTGAAAAATGCAACACTGCAGTTTAGTAGCTGGTGCAAAGGCGAGGGGAAAGAAGGAGCAGTGGGCTTGTGATCAGAGACTCAAGTGGAGCTCCTAACGCACCCTTTTTCTTTCAGCTTCCCTCTGTATCAAAAAGGGCACAATTACTCCAGAATAACAAGGGGAAATTTGAGCCAACAAAAGCTCAATCTTACTTACGAATCAGTGTTTTTTTCTGTTGCAACTCAGGGGTCAAAAAATTGTAAAGAAATCTTAAAATCGTAGTTTTGAGGCAGTTTTGTAGCAACGTGCACTGCAGTGAGTTTGTGATGGTTTTAATCAAAAGATAATCATCTTGGTTTATATTAATGTGATTGGCTGAAGTGCTGAGTTTTAAACACATGTTTGAGTTGATTTACTGTAAGTTCACCAGTTATACAAGGCTGTAAGTCAAATGAAGATATTTGTTGATACATTTCAAGAAAATACCTCAAGAAATCTAAGCACTAATTAGTCCTGAAATGTTGATGGACTTTTAACAAAAACACGATCATTTATGTTCTGAAAAACAATCCTTTGTGGAGGTAAACTCCTCTGACATATCAAGAGTGGTGGATGCTGTATGATATTTACACTAAAACCCATCATATTAATGCTAGTGGTGTCTCACTCCCTTGAGAAAATAAATCTGACAGTTTTTGATGCTAATATTACCCCATATGAACATACATCCTTGTATCCGTCACATCGGTGTTTGTATTCATTAGCGCTTCCTGTTGGAGCTTCATCAGAACTAAAAAAGGCAGTTTGTTTTGTAGAAACACAAGAGGTTTTTGTAGCTCCCTGGCTGTGCATTCGCTCTGTTTGTGTTAAAATGATTTTGCGCATTTGTCAGCCCGGTATGGTACTGTAGCAGTGTGTGTGTGTGTGTGTGTGCGTGTCTCTGCATGTGTGAACAAATTTTTGTCTGTGTGATGTACTGATGAGAAACACTAAAATGACAGCCGTGAGCTGTGTAATGACAGTGTGAAAAGTGTCACTTTTCAAACAAATTTGTTTGGAGTGTGTGTTTGTGTGTTCGTTCGCATGTGTGTGTGTGTGTGTGTTTTTTACACAAGTGTATATATGGGTGTATGTGTGTATTGGTGTGTCATTTATTTGTCATCTGTCAAAGTAAGACAGAGTATCTTTCATCCTTTTCTTCTAATCTCATCCCTGATAGAGAACGTAGTTGTGTTTGCAGACACACACACACACACACACACACACACCCATACACACACACACACACACAGACACGCTGGTTGTTTGTCTCAAATGAGCCCATAATTATACTGCTTGTTTATACTTTGTCTCCGAACAGAGTGCTACAAAGTGTTGAATCCTGTTTTGTTTTTGCAGAACAAAAATAGTTTGCTTTGTCTCTCTGTAATGATGCTCCACATCACTGTCACACATTACAGCATAACAGAGTGAATGTGTGTGTGTAACATGTGTTATTTAAACAGAGGTTTTCTCTGTATGTTTGTGTGTATGTGTGTGCGTGTGTGAGAGTGTGTGTGTGCGCTTCCAGCCGTGAGATGCTGCGCTGAGGTGAAGTGAGGAAGTTGCCGTGGCACTAATCACTGTGGATACAGAAAGCTGTGGTTACTCACCTCACCCCCGAGTGTGTTAACATGTCAGAGGTGTTTCAAACTTTTTCTCACTCTGCTTGTCTCCTGAATTTGCTTGTTTAACTTATACCTGCCGCACAGCTCTGCAGTCTCGAGTAAAAAGTGGGAAACTGAGCTAAACGAGAATCAAGTCCAGTGTATTCATATTCATTTTTTTAATAGAATAAAAGCATTATCACGGTCAAGATGAATACAACTTCACAAAAGTGAACCATCTCAAGTTATCAAAGTCTGAGTCGAGTCTCAAGGCACAGGAACCCAAATCGAGTTTTAAAAATGCATTCATACTGAATGTAGAGCGAATCTGGGCCTGTGTTTCCTCCAGATCCCTCTCCGTACGTTCGTGAATAGGATCAACGTATTCTCATACAATGGTTCATATGATATATTACGAAAAGTTATTCCTCATTTTTCGTGCATTTTCTTAAGAATGTCCAGCAACACATGTAAATTTTCGCTTGTTACATGCATGGAGTCTTTTCAAAATAAACTTCCATCTTCACAGGAAACTACCTGGTTAGGTTTAGGCAACAAAACAACTTAGTTAGGTTCAGGAAAAGATCGTGGTTTGGGTTAAAATAACTACAGAAGTGGCGTTACTTAAGTATGGAAGTTACATGACAAATAAATCAATGTTGACTTCTGGTTTCACACAGGATACAAACACCAGTCTCCTGGGCGAAAGTGTTTTTTGACCCACCCATCCACCCCGACATCCTCCCTACACAGTGTTTGTCACCATTTATACTTCGTGGTTCACGATTACGTGGATTACATACAAATTGATTTAGTGGGATATACTGTATCAACACTGTCTTACGGCAGTTTGTGAAATAGTCACGAAATTTAATCTATTTGATTCGTGTACATGGACACGAATTTCCCTTTTTGCCGTGATGCTCAGCACGACTTTCAACAACGTATTTCTTGCACGTGCGGTACACTTAGGGTTTGAAAATATGGTCACACTATATTTGGATAAGTCACCTACCGTCATTCAACATGCAGTATTTAATGCTTAAGTGTTTGCATGGAGCACTAGAGCTAAGAATCTACAAGAGATTTGGTGAGTTCATTTAATGGTGGTCCATAGTTTGTTTGTTCAGCTTCACAAGAGTGTTGATATACATCTCTTAACACTCTGTGGTATTCAGGTGTGTGTGTGTGTGTGTGTGTGTGTGTGTGTGTGTGTGTGTGTGCGCGTGTGTGTCAGGAGCTCTCTGTGGTGTGCTTGTGGTAGATTCCATCCACTCACATACATATTCATAGCAGGAAATGGGAACGATGCCCAAATATGGAAGAATGTGGCTTACATGAACAAGACCACGTCTGTCGGAGTTATGAAGCCAAGATACTGTATGTTGGTATACACGAGTTACACAGAGTGAGGAGTATCATCTTTAACACTAATCAGTGCTGCTACAAAACTTAAATCAATTTTAATCAAAGCGGGAAGCTCGCTGCACCAGGAGGAGTGTGACCTTAGATGTTTGCAGTGTTCTTTCTTCCCTCCCATCTCTTTCTCTCTCTCTGTTTTCTACCCTCCGGCTACCTTCTGGCTGTCCCCTGAGGCATCATGGTTAAATGTGTATCTGCTGGGCAAGTTGTGGCTTGTTTGCGTGTGTGTTTTTGTGAGTGAGTGTGGCTTGGCGCTAATGAGTGTGTTGGCAATTGTGGACCTGTACACACCATAGGGAGGGCACAAAGAGGGTGTGGGAAGATGAGCGAGAGTGACAGGTGTGTATAGATAGATAGATAGATGGATAGATAGATGGATAGATAGATAGATGGATAGATGGACGGATGGACGGGACCACACTATCCATGACCTAATTACATGTTGTGTGTTTAGAGAACAGATTCCTGATGCAACCAGCCGTAACCGGTACAATGGACGTGGGCCCAGTTTTGCAATATCCCAACTAATGGTAGGATACTGTGCAGAGAAGCCGCTCCCTTGTCAGTATTCAAGGGCAAATTTCCCTCGAGGGCCATCAGAATGCAGCATGGGGCGACAGATGGGGGAGTAGTACTTTCCCAAGTTTCGTGGGGTGTCAACCTTCCTCGTTTAGGATAAAACACAAGAGGGGCGACAGGAGAGAAGATTGTGGCTGGTGAGATTCTTCTTTTGGTATCCATATGTCTTATGTTTTACTTAGAGGTATCTATGAAAGGTTAAAACACGAGGGATGGACTGTCTATACATTGAGTATTTTATATGTAATCTTGCATACATTTACCGTACTGTGACATACGGTATATTGATATTAAAATAACATTGTGATGTTGATTTCCAACACATACTGATCCCAACTCCTTGGCGTCACTTTTTAACGTCAAACTATGTTGCCCCACTACGGTCACAGTAAACACGTGGTTAACATAGTGAATTCAAACAAAAACACTTTCTTAGGTTTAGGCATCAAAACCACTTAGTTAGGTTTAGGAAAAAACATCATGGTTTGGTTTAAAATCACTAAGTTTGTTAAGTGAAAGTGAAAACAAAGGCAAACAACACCTTGTTGATTTCACACGGGACACTAACAGCGGTCTCCTGGATGATGAAAGCCTTGTGTGTGTTGGACCCATCCACCTCCCCTCCCATCCTCCCTGTGTGTTTTATTATTGCTCTTTATCTACGACCTTCCAATAGGTGGACAACCCGCTAAAGGGTGCCTTGTGCGTCTGTGTCACATGCCGAGGGGCGTGACAAAGCATCGGTATGAGAACGGGCAGTGATTTCAGGCAACTCATGCAGCTCTACTTCTTAACTCTCAACAAGTGTGATATTACTATTATCTCTATGTATCTTGCACTTACAGCAATAATATGGGGAAAAAAGTTTCTACTGTCCACAAAATAATTACATTAATGGTCTCTCCTCTCCTCTCCTCTCCTCTCCTCTCCTCTCCTCTCCTCTCCTCTCCTCTCAGGTGTGTTAAGATGGTGCGATTGTTGCTGAAGCTGTACAGTAAAAGAACGATGACGGTAGAACTGACAGAAATAAGTCACGGTGATGGAGGGACGGCAGGTTTTCAGAGCAGGAAAGAGACATCAGTCTTCATCAGAGGCATCAGTGCACTATGAATAGACCTCTGCAGCTGTCTTGCCTTCTCACTTAATAAGACACACACACATACACACACACACACACACACACACACACACACGGACGAGCTTGTCCTGGGTGGCCAGAAATGAGTGGCTACAGCTGCCCCTACGCTTCGCCCAGGACCTGATCTTAGCCCCAAGCCGCTCTCCAAGTTCAACAGTATGACTTACCAATCATTCCCTCCAGGCCACAGACTGATGAACACTTTATGGAAACCATTAGACCAGTGTGTTTAAGCCTCTTTGTGTCCATGTGGATGTGGTATGTTTGCCCTTAGCAGTATACTGAGAGAAAAAAGGTCAAGGGATTAAGACCGTCAGTCTGAGACCAGTTTGTTTTATGATCTTCAGTGCAGTATGAATGAAGAAAGTGTATCATGGTCACCCTGAGCCAGCAGTGATTTAAAATCTTCTGAAATCTCCTTTTATTCAGTTTGTTTATGAGCTCTGGGAGATTTTTGTTTTCAACTTTGAGCTGCAGCCGTGTTTCCATTCAATTGTCAAGCGAATTTTACGCAAACTTTTGAAATGTTGCATAAAACGAAATGCAAATTAGGCCAGTTTCCATCAACTGGTTTGGAGCAAATAAACTCGGCTACTGCGTAGTTTGGTCAGAAGTTGGCGCTATAGGCTACGCACGGCTGTAATCTGCCAGTAAACAGAGTAGAAGAAGAGGTTGCAAACCGGAAACAAAAGTCGGCTTGACCATCTAATCATCTGCGAGAGAATAATGGAGAGGGGTCTTCAGAATTTCAATTGGGCAAGTTTTAATTGTTCTTTCATGTCAGCTAGTGTTGGCCGTGTTTTAGCAGACAGCAGAAACAGCTGATAAGTCATGGGAGTTAAATGCTCCCTATGTCAGAATTTATTTGACAAAGTCATTTTTACATCCCATTAAGCGCATCAACTCTTTTTCAACAAAGGCAAAAACCACCTCAAGCGAGCGTAAGAACTTTTTACACAATTAAGGAAGTTTGATTGAATTTTGCGGTTTCTTTACAGCTCTTCTAATGCGATACTTCAAAATGTGAATAAAAATCTTTGAATGGAAACACTCGGCCGGGTTCGGGTGAGCTTACTAGAAAATATCGCAAGTTCAGGCGGGTGGTTGAAAAATTGACAAATCACCGTTACCAGTAAGTTATTAATAACTTACAGAAACATTGCATGCGAAAGTCCAACTTCTCTTCCTCTCTCCGTCTCTCTAACACACACAAACATTAGCTGTGATGGCGGCACATTATTTTAACACAGGATCCGTGTGACCACCGCGCAATGTCAAGAGGTCGTGATCTTTTCACGTATCTGTGAAATGACGATGCACACACAAACACACACCGTGAGCCGCTGCGCTTAAGTCCGCTTGTCTCTATCCTTGTTTCAGACCTCAGTCCTCACAATTGTGCCACTATAGACTATGCATAAAGTTGGCGGTTTGCGGGTCGGGTTCGGTTGGCTGACTGACGCATATTTTTGTGGGTCAGGCGGTGCGGATTGGTTCTCATAACGGGTCGTGAAGGTGCACGTTATAAATAACCCTAACCCGCGCATCACTAACGGCTACGGTCGGATAGAGGTTATTCCTCTGTGCCAAAAACAACTAAAAACGCATCAGCCACACTGTTGCACTGGAGATCAAGCTAATCTAAGTCGAACATAATGCAAAATTTCAAAATAATCGCAGCATTTTCATTGAAATGAATTGATTTTAAATGCTGGTGTGATTGGGCCGTAAGGCTGCCACAATCACAGAAACAGTCATCTCACTTTCCATAGTCAAAGAAGCATTCTTGGATAAAGATTCCTCGTCCACTTCTACCAGTAATACTACTTTATAAATAAATTGTAAGGCTGTCAGACCCGAGCAACGATAAATAATAGACTTTCAGTACTGTGAGAATGAACCAGAAAACACAGCTCCCCCTCCTTTGCTCCATTAAGTGGTTATTGTCACTCATTACAGGCTTCATAATAAGAGCAGGAGAGGCCCTCGAGATAAGACCATGTCCTGTAACCCCCGAGACCAAACCTGGCAACCCAGATCGTTATCATGCCTGACCTCGCCGCCCTGATAAATATCACAGCCATTACACACAACTGCTGCTCAATTAGAGCAGGGGCTGATGCAGGGCACTGTAACACATGTCCACACACACACACACACACACACACAAACCCACCGTCAGTCTGTTTCTATGTCTCTCTATTACTTACAAACACACACACACAATACACACACACACACAATCTAGTCAATCCACTACATGCTGTAGTAATTTACAGTGTTGTCTTAACCTCAACTAAACTAACCACAACTACAACACAGTGAAATGGCTGGGCTGCCACCCACGAGTCAGGTGTACTATAATCATGGAGAGGAAGGGGAGAGTGTGTGTGTGTGTGTGTGTGTGTGTGTGTGTGCGTTGGTGGGATTTACTGAGGGGGGACACAGTGAATTTAACAAATTAAACTGATTATACCATCATTTTTGTGAACAGACTTACTAATGAAGAGTTGCGATTTAGGGTCTCATTGCAGCAGAAGGGTCTAGACAATCTTGTACGTGTTTGTGTCTCCCTGCGTGTGTGTGTGTGTGTGTGTGTGTATTTTCATATACTATAACCAGTGCAAGCTAATATCGACTTGGACTTTTACATTTTTTAAAGTTAAATTAGCTGTACAATCCTTCAAGCTACTGCGTAACTTTCATGTTGAGCCAGTAACGTGCAATCAAACCTACAGTTTGCAAACAAAGAAAGTATTATATCAATTCATAGTCGGACGACGGATGCTAAAAACTGAAAGTTTCTTACCAATTTCTTTGGTACTGTGAGATACATTTAACTCTTCTACTATAGTGTTTTAAATTGAATGTTCTCCTTTGGCACCCTCATGTTTTTCGTCACCCATTACACTTCTTCACTATTATGTAAAACATACATTCCCACTCCACTCTACACCCCCTATACTGTACTGTATACACTTTTATCTCTTCTTTGAACTGTTGATGCCAAGCCTCTAAAACTCCCTGACACACACACACACACACACACACACACACAGACACACACACACACACACACACACACACACACACACACACACACACACAAGCACACACACCTTGTTTAACATGTGAAAGCACCTCTCTGTTCCTAAAGATGAGAAATGAAAATGAGGCCCATGGGCTTTCTGGCAAAAAACGCATCCTGACAATCTTTACAGCTTCAAACATGGACTGTGAGATCTCATGAGGGAGCGTGCGTGTGCGTGTGCGTGTGTGTGTGTGTGTGTGTGTGTGTGTGTGTGTGTGTGTGTGTGTGTGTGCGTTTGTGTGTGTGTGCGTGTACATTTGTTTGTGCATGAATGTATATAAGGAGGAGGGTGGTGGCGGGGGACTGGAGATGCGAAAATCGGTTTTGTTAAAAACTTAATTGCTTTTCACACGCCTCTGACAAAGAATGAATCACACGCTGTTTGATTTGAAAGCTGAAATGTCAACATTTGTGAATGTTTATTATTGCCTCCGATGATCAGTGATTAAATCTTTGAAGATGAACTCCCTTTAACAGTTGCCAACAGGCAACTCATCCTTTTACTCACAAAAGCACATTCATTATCTAATCATCTTCTCAAAGTCTGCATTTTTTTTTTAATCTGTTGTAATGAAACAGGGAACTTGAAGTTGCTCTCTCAGTGTACTCAGGGTTGAGATATATCTTTCTGTAGCCCAAATAACAAAACATTTGGTTGAATATACATGCAACTTTTTTTTTTATTTTGATGTATCTCTTGAAACCATTGCTGTGCCCGTTGCTGTGCTATTGAATGATTAGTATTTGAATAACAAGGTGACCTTAAATTATATGTTTCTTCATAATTAAATACTGCCAATATCAACCTTTTGTCTACATGAATTTTACCATTGTCCCACCTGTAATTAACCCCACCTGGGTACATTAATTGTGAAATTGCCAGAATACATGCTGAAGAAAGACATCATGCCCGAAACGTCCATGTCGCAATTTTAAAAAGTCAAATTCAAATTGGTGTGCTGTCCTAGTTTCCTTTTTATATTATCTACAGGGGGGGTGTAACATTTAGTTTCAGTGTGATCTGATATTGATATGAGCTACACAGCGGACTGTTCTGTTGTTTGGGTTACTGTGTGAGAGACGAGTGTTTGACCCCCGAAAGGAGCACAGAGTCACAACAGGAAGCTCTGAAAAGCTTCATGACTGGGTCCAGTTACAATTAGTCCTCCAACAAGGACACACGTGCATGCAAACACACACACACACACATACAAGAAAACAGCTGGATCATGTCTCTGATAGCGGAAGATTAGAAAACCCTGCTACGTATTTGGCCAGGTGTATGTTATCTTATGTGTGTGTGTGTGTGATGTCCAGTGTCTCTCTCACTCAAATGAAATGGTGTTTTCATCACAACAGTTGCTGTGACCACCACCTAACCCGACAGATATGACCATTTACTCTGTATCATCATCATCATCATCATCATCACACACACACACACACACACACACCACACAGCCTCGACCTATCATCGCCCCCCCTCTTTCTCTACAACCCCCGCCCCCGAAGATGACCTCTGAAGTCTGCACAGTTTGTGTGTGTGTTTGCGTGCACCACATGTGTCTGCTGCTACTGACAAACTAGAGACAAGTGATGACAGAGATTATGCAGGGCTGTGACTGGTGGACAGAAGCCCCCCACCAGACTCCAGTCTAATAAGTCTTATTTATTGTCACATGTGTCAAACTCCCACCATCTGCCACCACAGACGGCTGTAACGTTCTATAAAACATTTTTACAAATACTTTTAAACCCCAGAGAAGCCATATATTTTTTGTCCTGCTGCTCTCTCGCTCTCTGCCAACCTGTTTGACTCCCCCCCAACCCCCCCCTCGTTCTCCCTGCATGTTTTATGTTGGCTTCGCTCTGTCCCCCCTCCGTCTCGCTGTTGATTGAAGGAGAGCTGACAGAGCTAACCAGAGTTTTACTGCCTCCTTCCTTCTCGCCCACCTTCGCCCTTCCCCTTCGTCCCTCCGAAGTCTTCCAGAGAAAACAGAACCTGATGGAGTTTACGACCTGATTACTGCCTGGACACACTGCTGGCTGCTCCCCCACAGCGCCACAAGCACACACACACTCACACAGCGTCTCAGCAGTGGGCACTGGTATGGGGGAGAGACTCACAAGTTTACCTGTCATCTCACATTAGTAACACTCCAAACGACGGCTCACACCACAGAGAAAAGCCAACTATTCCAGCTCCAAACAGCAGCGCGGCTATTTGTGGCCGAGCAGTGGGCTCGTAATAAATGTCAGTCCATTAAGCAGACGTTGCGTTCTGTGCCCGGGAACCGTTTAAGTAAACTCACACATGAATGTGTTTCTGTTAATCCACACAACAACAACAGCAGTAGCAGCTATTTTAAAAAACTGGGAATGGCTAGTTGTAAAAATAGTAGACAAATGAGGTGATAAACCATTAAGGCCACTTTCCTGCGTTCCTATGGGCTGAACAGCATTAGACAACTTGTCAACACACCATCACATGACTGCTCACCTGCCCCTCTGAGCATCTAACGGTCGCCGTGGGAAACAGGCCCCTCCCACAGGGCGAATAAGTCATTTTCATTTAGGAGCCAAGGCACAAAGACGAAAATAGCCTCAAAAAGTATTAACATTTTTGTTTGTATGTGTCCATCTTATGCTAGTTACTTTGTTACATCTTTCTAATGTTGTATTTTGGTTTATGATTGTTTTTCTTCCACATAAATTTTTCATTTTCAATTTCACACTTTTAATTACCAGCCAAAAACAACAACAATGTAGCTACAAGTCAAATCGGACAGGAGATACTCGGGATCTCATTTTACCTCCATAATTAAATGTATGCTTTTAAGCCTTTGTTTATCTGATGTTTCATGAATGCTAATTACAGATCTTGAAGGTACGTGCAGTAGTACTATACACCACCGTTCATTATACAATTAAAAAAAGAGAAAGGGTAATGCTAGGCTAGTTGACATGCTCATTAGCATTGCACAGACATAGCTTACAACAACATACAAAAAAATTACATGTAACAATGCACTCAATCATAATTTCATATATAGCCAAATTTATTGCTGCCAACTTAAACAGTACTTCACTGCGCTCTCTTTTCTTTAACATTTTTCTCACTTTATCACTTTTAATATTAAATTGATCATTTTTTGCATCAGAAGAACCACTTTGTTCTATGTTATGGGACTCTACATCATAACTGTATTGTAACATGTCATGCAAAATAATACAAGACATCAGAGGTTGCCTCCTGTTTGTATGATGTTAATTTTTGTGAAATAATTCATATAATAATATTTTACTAGAGTTTGTTAATTAGTATTTTCACATAATATTTTTGTTAGACACACTCAATGATGAACATACATGATTTGTACAGTACACCATTGATTGATTAACAAAATCATGTTTATCAATATCAATATTGCTGATAGTATAATTATAATCGCTGATATTTATTACTAATCTTTTATCTCATTTGTGCCTTATTTATTCCTTGTAAATATATGTGTAGTCTTTTAATACAATGCACCATTTGAGGGCAACTACAATTTTGTTATGCTTGCATAATGACAATAAAGTAATTGATTGATTTATTGATGGTGATTTGGTGATTGATGGTGATGAACACGTTTCTGTAATTTTTCCCTTTTTTGTGAATTATGAATAGATAATTTCAACTTGTCAGGCCACTTATTTAAATAAAGCAAGGAAGAATAAATCTTCACTTTAATAGCTCACAGCCGATAGACATTGCTTTGTCTGGAGGCATCACAAACCCAAAAGGTTGAGAACCACCACTACACTAGGCCTACACCATTACAAAGTTTCACAAGTGTAAATAAGGTGTAAAAAAGGCTATTTTCTGGCTTGAATCTGGCCTTTGGAGGTGTTAAAAAAACACCATCAACAGATTTCACTGGTCGTCCCAAAAGGGAATAAATGATGTTGGAACTCTTTCAGTTGCCAGGCAGCATTGTTTCCATGGATATTATTGGACTCAATGATGTCACACAAGTCAACCGTTGGAAAATCCCAGCTGGTACATCGGAATCACGACCTCTTGGAATAATCCAGGGAGAAACGCAACAGCCTCCAACATGTTTGTTTACCTGGTTTCTTTCCACGTACAACAACTAACATTTATTTATTTATTTACCTGGAATCCCCTTAAGTAGTTACTACGGTAGAAACTACTCTTCCTGGGGTCCGTACAAAAACACTACATCACAATGTAAAAACAAATATGTAATTTTACATCCTAAACAAAAAGGGAACAAAAGAAAAACAAACAAACTTCAACCAAAACTGCATGTGATTATCATAAAGTGGTAATGTCTGTAAAGGGGAGACTCCTGGGTACCCATAGAACCCATTTTCATTCACATATCTTGAGGTCAGAGGTCAAGGGACCCCTTTGAAAATGTCAGTTTTTCATCGCCAAAATTTAGTATAAGTTTGGAGCGTTATTTAGCCTCCTTCCAGACGAGCTAGTATGACATGGTTGGTACCAATTCATCCTTTAGGTTATCTAGTTTCATCTAATGCCAGTATCTTCACTGTAGCTTTAAAACTGAGCCCGCTACAACCCGGTTATTATCGCATTAACTTTGACAGCCCTAATTAAAAGTAATAATGCGTTGATATGCTGCAGTGTTGTATCAGATAATTAAATCAATCGCAATCTTGAATTTCCACTTTGATATCCAGACTTAAAAGAGCCATTTCATGGCGTTCTCCCGTGGAGAAAGTCAGAAACTTTCCAGCAGCAGTCTGGAAGTTCAGCTCAGCGACTGAGGTCTGGTGATGTCATCAAGGGAAAGGTTTTCAGCAGAGGTGATTGGCCAGCTGTCAGGAACAGTCTGTCCAGGCTCTTCTATCTGCACCGCAGTTCCCATGAGCACCTTCTGCTGTCATCAGCAGGTGTTGGACGGCACCTGTGGCCTGCTGATGATTTAGACATCAGAAGTATATGCTATATACAACACATATTCACAAGCACCGGCGTACATCAGTCTCCTCAACACACACACTCTCCTCTTTTATGGACACCCACACACACACTCACACATTTGCCTTAAACCAGCTACAGAAGCATTGAAGGATTATTGGAAAAAAACTCTAATATCAAAATACTAAAAAAAATATAGAGCCATCGAGGAGAAATTTAAGTGATAAATGCAGAAACACACTTCACATGCAGGTATGGACATGGAGACACACACACACACACACACACACACACAGTTGGTGGTGGATTAGTGTGCATCCTGATGCTCTGCTACAGTAGGTCTCTGTGCCTGACAGTAATGTAATAAAACTACCAGCTCACTCCCACACAGACCTGCCTGTGCAGCAAAGCACTCTGGGTATAGTCACCACAGCGTCCCCCGAGACGCAACGTGAAACCGCTGAAAACGGTCTTCTCTGTCTGTGCGTGCGCACACACACACACACACACACACACACACACACACACACACACACACACACACACACACACACACACACACACACACACACACACACACACACACACACACACACACACACACACACACACACACACACACACACACACACACACAGAGAAAGAGAGAGAGGAGAGCTTTATGAATAAACAGATGAGAGTCCATTAGTTGTAATGTTATTATCCAGCTGTCTGAACTGTGACCTCGTTGCTGAGGGTGTGTGTTTATGTCAGCAACACAGACAGTGAGTGATAGATAGTTTAGAAACCTATTTTAGTAGCCAAGAATATCTATTTAAAGGATCCTTTTTCAAAAGCAACACTTTAGCCCTTTAACCTTTTTCTAGGATGACCATGTCGGTCATCTCTCACCACGTAGTTACCATCTTACACAGCATGTGTCATGGCTGTGTTTTTCTTACTATGCAGGCTGTTCTCATACACCGTTCGTAGCTATACCTACGAAAAGTAATGCACTGTAATATATTTATATATATCACACAAAATCAATTCATATATAATCCACGGAATTGTGAACCAGGAAGTGTAAAGAACGCCAAACTCTGCATAGGGTGGAGGTCGGGGTGGATGGGTGGGTCAAAAAACTCCAGACTTTCGCCCAGGAGACCGCTGTTAGTATCCCATATGTTGTACTAGCTTGTCGTGAAGGAGGATAAATAACGCTCCAAACTTGTGCTAAATTTTGGCGAGGAAAAACTGGCATGGCCATTTTCAAAGGGGTCCCTTGACCTCTGACCTCAAGATATGTGAATGAAAAATGGGTTCTCTGGGTACCCACGAGTCTCCCCTTTACAGACATACCCACTTTATGATAATCACATGCAGTTTGGGGCAAGTCATAGTCAAGTCAGCACACTGACACACTGGCAGCTGTTGTTGCCTGTTGGGCTACAGTTTGCCATGTTATGATTTCAGCATATTTTTTTATGCTAAATGCAGTACCTGTGAGGGTTTCTGGACAATATCTGTCATTGATTTGTGTTGTTAATTGATTTCCAATAATAAATAAATACATACTTTTGCATAAAGCAAGCATATTTGTCCACTCCCATGTTGATAAGAGTATTAAATACTTGACAAATCTCCCTTTAAGGTACATTTTGAACAGAAAAAAAAATGTGTGATTAATTTGTGATTAATCGCGATTAAATATTTTAATCGATTGACAGCCTTAGTATTTTTGTTATTAAACACCATCTTTTTTTTGTGCAGACTACTTCCCATCTATCTGCTTCTTTAACATCTGCTTTAGGATCGGATTTAGAGTTTTTCAAAAAAACATTTAAATTTTCATGAAAGTCTCATCATACGAGATTGACGTATTGTCGTTTTGCAAATTATAGCGATCTAATCTCATGTGTCTTTGGAATAAAACTCTCCATATTTAACAATAAATAATCATTTACAATAATTTGCCAGTCAAGTAGGTTCACGCAGTCTTTTGTGTTTACAGGTACCTGATGTTAACAAGCTGCATGGGAACCTCCAACATCCTCGTTCTCAGTGTTAGTCCCTCGAGTGGAGAGGCGGCCGGGTGTTGGTTCTGATGATAATTAAGTCGATGAACATGAAAATGAAAATGAAGATCCTTTGCTCTAACTTAGCGGTGTAGGTGCCGACTGTGCGCGTGTGTGTGTGTGTGTGTGTGTGTGTGTGTGTGTGTGTGTGTGTGTGGTGCTGAGAAGAGAACTAAAGGGCCATTTATAGCTGTCACACACTGACAACCATTACCCATGCATTTACAGTGCTCTCAGCACATACTGTCAGGAAGACTCTGCGCACACACACACACACACACACACATATACACACAAACACACACTCCCCACTCTACCTGACAGAGCCTAATTATCGACACCTCTCCCTGTCGGATGAAACAAAAAACTGCTCTATTTTCAGACTGATGGAGTCTGATGTCTCTCTGTCGTCTTCTTCTTCTTCTCCCCCTCTCAGCGTCTTTTGTCGTCTCTGCGCGACGCCTCGCCCGCCGCCCACCCCCTTATCCGACGTTTGATTCCCGACTCGTTAAATAAGACTCAAATTAAAACAGACAATGAGGAAAGTTTCCCCCTCACAGCCACTTTCATTTGTTGTGATTGTTATTCGGAGTCATGGATGGCAGCGTGTGTGCCCGTGTGTGTGTGTGTTTGTGTGTGTGTGTGTGTGTGTGTGTGTGTGTGTGTGTGTGTGTGTGTGTGTGTGTGTTCAGAGTGGAAATGGCAGCAAGTGCCATCTTGTCTTTGAGACCTGCTTCATTAGTTGTCAAACAGAACAGCCGTGCTCACCCCTGGCCTCCTGTGTGTGTGTGTGTATGTGTGTGTGTGTTGCGTGGGTGGGGTGGGGGTTTGGGTTCAAGTAGTGCCTCTGTAGCTCTGCAAAATTTGTTTTATGGCAGGTCAATTCAACGTATCCAAGCTCTGATTCATTATTTGTCCCTCTTTCCCCTGATGCAACCAACACCACAATAATGACATATTGTGTGCGTGCGTGTGTGTGTGTGTGTGTGTGTTTGTGTGTGTGTGTGTGTGTGTGTGTGTGTGTGTGTGTGTGTGTGTGTGTGTGTGTGTGTGTGTGTGTGTGAGACAATGCATTCTCCAGGACATTTCTGTGCTGTGTGTTCGCTCTTGGATGGAAGAAGAATGCATTGAATAAACTGATTTAACCAACCGTATAACCAGCACACCCAACCAGTAATGTTCACCAGAGCTGTACTGTGTGTGTGTGTGTGTGTGTGTGTGTGTGTGTGTGTGTGTGTGTGTGTGTGTGTGTGTGTGTGTGTGTGTGTTTATGTGGCTGTTGGCACTCTTTGGCGAGTAGATCACATTTCAGAACATTCCTGAGCCATGTAAACATTTATACACAAGCAAAGAAAATCACTCGCACACACACACATTCTTCAAAACACTCTGAATGCTTCGTAAATAAACCAGTCGGCGCGAAGAGCCAAGCATTCACACATTGAGGTGGAACTCTCTATGCGTCAAATCCGTACGGAGGAAGAGAGGAAGAGAGGAAGAGAGGAAGAGAGGAAGAGAGGAAGAGAGGAAGAGAGGATGAGAGGATGAGACGAAGAAGAGGAAGTGATCACAGCCCTCATATTATTCTTCCAAAGGACTCTGTTTGCCTTTCGTGTCCCCGAGCAACTTCCTGGTTCTTCAGTTCAGGAAACGTATCCTCATTAGGGTTGTTAATAATTAACCATTAACCATTTAACCGACATTAAGAATTTTAACCGATTAATCGGTTAAACGGTTAAAAGAAATAAAAAGTAGCTAAAAAGCTGAGAAAAACTCAGGAGCGGCTCGTCACTTTAAGGAGAAAAGCTGCTCCACCTTAACAGCCCACCTTAAGAGAGTCTAAGCCGGAGTTGCAAGATACAGGAGCTTAGCTTGGTTTTTGAGGAGTTGTAGCATTTATTCACTGACAAATAAACTGTACACACACTGCTACAGCTATCACAGCTATAACGCCATTGACAACCCCACACTCACCTCCCGCCGGACACTCGCTACCGTTACGCCGGTCTGACAGACCGTGTGTGTGTGACAACGGCGAGCACAAAGCCACCAGCAACGCTACAGCTGTGAAAGTAGCACAAACACACACACGGTTTGTCGCCATCGTTACGCCGAGCAGACACACAGCTGACAACTCGCAGCTAAACTAAATGATGTGGCGGAGACTTTTACTGGGACAATACACGCAGCGTCATGGCTGCTACAGTAACTCTCCCGGTGTGGCGAACTGGGGACTCAGTTGTCTGTTTTGCTCAAACACTGCAGCTGGTGATAAATGATGATTTAACCTGTTTGTGCATCATTTCGTTGCAGCTGGGCGGCTTGTTAGGCACTTAAACCGCTGCATGCAACGCACTAATGTTGTCAGTCGACGGTTAACAATCGGTTAGAAAAAAAATTCTAATGAGTGAATACATTGAATGAATAAAGTTTGATTTTGATTGAGTGAACTGAAGTTACTCACACACACAAGGCCGAGTTGGCTTGTAGCCAGCATGAACATGATGCTGTCACCACCGGCCAGTCTCAATATCCATCCTATCCTTTATAAGCACTGAACCCTCAGAGACTTTTATCGACGTCACCTGCATGCTCAGCGTAAATGTGTGAGTGCATGAGGCTGCAATAAGGGCTCAAAGTGGGACCACGACAGGACGGGTCCAGGATGCCTCTGGACAACAGAGGCATGTTCATTCATGTGTTGTAAACTTCTTCTTGTGAGTTCATTTATTTCATTTTTATCTCTCTTTTTTGATACTTTCAGGTTTCTCTGTCATTCACATACATAACGTCGGTTAGCTTAGCTTAGCATAAAGATTGGAAGCAGGGGGAACCAGCTCAAGCCCCGGGGTTAAAGGAAACGCTACTGCGCCTGCTCTATGGGCCCGGATGGATGCGGAAGATCGCCGGATGAGCCAGGTACTTTATCACTCAAACAGTCAAGCCATTTTTGCTTCATGCGCCACTGATCAACTCTCATAGGAATGAACGAGAACCCGCCTCCAACGCTGTATCCAGTTCTCTTTATACATCCATGAACCAGCTAGCCTATTTCTTGGAAGGGTGCAGTGACTTCCTGGAGTCTCTGCTGGTTGCCGTGACGTCAACACTGCAGAAAGTCATGGCTCTGCCAAGAAATATTCCAGTGCATAACCCTCTGTAAAACTAAAAAAAAAAATGTTTTTACAATTAGTTTTTGTATTAATTAAACAATCAATCATCTCATCTCACGTTCAGCAAGAAAGCTAATAAACATAATAAACATAATAAACAGATATTGCTTAAAAATCTAGGGGCAGATTTCGGGAGATGTGTCACCTCTTACTGTCCATGAGTATTTTTCCTTTATGCATCAGAGTTCCAGTAAATCATGTGAATCAACATTGCAGTACATAACTTTCACTTTTTAAAGTACAGATCTTTGAATGGGGTATTCACATTGCTACATAATCCTGTGACTCAGCTTTGTGTTTTCAGTAACACAGATCTCAATATATTTCCTCAGTAGTACTGTTTTAAAAGTTCTGAGTAAATACATCAGAAAGACCACAAGCTGTTTTGGCTGTTAGCGAGAAAAGTTGGGGTCTTTCCCACTGACGTCAGTGCTTTGAGACTTATTTTGGAAACGTCTGATGAACTGAATATTGATGCTCTTCCACACTGGCTTCAACATTTGGCTCCTGGTAGTCAACGATTGTTCTAATCTCTAATTATTATATTAAACCCCGATTTATTAACCATAAACTGACCTCTAGAAGAAGTGTGGACTGACCAATGTTACATCACTCTGCAAAAATGTCATAACTTGAAAGGCCTGAAACTGGTTCTCACAAGCATAGAAGAACAACACACACACACACACACACACACACACACACACACCAATGGAGTCCAAATGGTGCTCCTGCCCTGTATGACTTTCCGTTCCATTCATCACCTCTCCTCTCTGGTCCCACGCTGCTCTGCTGAAGTAAATAAATAAACAGAGGGAGTGAGGATGTGTGTAGAGGAGGAAGGTGATGGGAGGCTATTGGGGGAGGTGTTAGCTCAATCATTCATCAGCTCATGTATCAGACTGCCCTTCCTATTTATCTCACTCTGCAGGGCGCTGAGAGATGCTTTTTTCCTGACCATCTTCTTCTCTCTGGCTCTGCTTCTCTCTTGATGCTTACATCTCCCTCTTTCTCTCTCTTCTGCTCTCTCCTGAGGATGGATGAAGGCGAGCGTGCAGCCAGGAACTCGACGTATCGATCACTGCGGCATTGGCAGCGCTGGCCGGTGAGCGGTTCTGTGAGTGATGCACCAGGAGGCTCCGCTCTGGATTCACCCAGGAGCGCTGATCTCACACCAGCGAGGTGGAGGCAGGTAGCTGGCTGGACTTCTCACAAAGTTTTTGCTCTGCAAAACAGCCACTGGACCTGACTTCTACTCATTGCACACACTGTACCAGACATGCATTTTGAGTTTTGCTATGCGATGTTCAATCTTCTCCACCTCCTGCCACCTTGGCTTACTTAGAGCCTCTTTGTGTAGGCTAGTAATGCAGCCCGGTCGCACGAAAAGACATATGGTAAATGGACTTGCATTTAAATAGCACCTTTCTAGTCTTCTGACCACTCAAAGCGCTTTACACTACATGTCAGCATTCACCCATTCACATACACATTCATACACTGATGGCAGAGGCTGCCATGCAAGGGGCCAACCTGCCCATCAGGATCTAATCTAAATACTCATTCACACACCGATGGCACAGCCTTGGTGTGTATGTGCTAAACCAAAACGTGTGTATGTTTATCACGGTAATGACGGTATTACAAAATCCATGTCTTGGCCGAACGTGGTGGTGATGAAACCTGTATACCGTCCACCCCTAGTTCCATGCAACATTAATTATAAAGTTCAGCTGAAGCTACAGTCTTTTTTTTCTACATTCCTGCTTTGTCTTAACGTCCCTGTGCTGTTGCTCAGCATGAAAACACTACCCATAGAAGCTCAAAGAAGGAAATTCATACTAAAAAAAGGCCGTAACCTCTGATGATACCCACTTGTTTAGTCTAAACTTAAACCGCTGAAGCCTCTGATTAGCTTCAGATGAACTTCACAATGCATTTTTGCTCAGAACAAGGAGTTTGTCCCCCGTCACTTACATTAAAATGTCTTTGGAGAAACAATTACAGAAACTTTTTTGTATTGTCATGTCAGTGTTGTTTTAAGACAGACCTGAATAGTTGACCCTTTCCTTTAAATGCAAACACATGCAGAGAATCATGTTTGAATGAAAAGCTTGGTGATCTTGGTGAAAGTCAGGACCTTAGTTTGTTTTCTCCAGTTTAAAAGTTTGGGGCCGTCAATTGATTAAAATATTTAACCACGATTAATCGTAAATTAATCAAACATTTTTTATCTGTTCAAAATGTACCTTAAAAGGGAGATTTGCCAAGTATTTAATACTCTTATCAACGTGGGAGTGGGCAAATATGCTGCTTTATGCAAATGTATGTATATATTTATTTTTGGAAATCAATTAACAGCATAAAACAATGACAAATATTGTCCTGAAACCCTCACAGGTACTGCATTTAGCATAAAAAAGCCCAACAGGCAACAACAGCTGTCAGTGTGTCAGTGTGCTGACTTGACTATGACTTGCCCCAAACTGCATGTGAGTATCACAAAGTGGGCATGTCTGTAAAGGGGAGACTCGTGGGTACCCATAGAACCCATTTTCATTCACATATCTTGAGGTCAGAGGTCAAGGGACCCCTTTGAAAATGGCCATGCCAGTTTTTCCTCGCCAAAATTTAGCGTGAGTTTGGAGCGTTAGTTAACCTCCTTTGCTTACAAGCTAGTATGACATGGTTGGTGCCAATGGATTCCTTAGGTTTTCTAGTTTCTAGTTCCACTCAAACTTTAAAACTACAACCAAAAAAATCACAAGTTGTGTTAATACGTTAAAGAAACTAGTGGCGTTAACACAAATTTGCGTTAACGCGTTAACTTTGACAGCCCTAGTTCTATTATGATTTCAGCTCTGTGTCCAGAAGTTACAAAACATGCATGTTCCAATTTCCCTTTGTTTTTTTGCTTCTTATTTTCTACGATCACTTGACCCAAGCAGCATATATTAGTTACATGGCTAATTTCAGCTTGTTTACAGGTAAACTACACAGAGTGAGGTCTGTGTACTCACACACACGCTAGATTTACGTTCAGAGTGCTTGCGGCCTTCAATCCATTATGTGTAATTATGCAATCTGTGCTTGTAATGGTGTATGGGTCTGCGTGCGTGTCTGTACAGATAGAGCACGATCACTGGCATGTTTAATGCACTTTAAGTTATAAAGTAGTTTTATTCAATGTTTCAGAGAAACTGTGACAATAATGTCTCATCACGCTGGTGGGGTGCTGCTATTCCCCCTTCTTTTGTGTCAATCCTTTTCTTTCTGTATCTCTTTTCCCTCTGTCTCTTGTATGTGGCAGTGTACACATACACACACACAAGCACACACACGCACACACGCACACACATGGTAATGAAGTAGGTAATGTAGACCAGCTCTCTCTCAAATACAACACAATTACAACAGATTACACAGCAATGGCTTCCACATGGTTCACAGAAAGTGGGATTACCACCCTCACAGTGTGTGTGTGTGTGTGTGTGTGTGTGTGTGTGTGTGTGTGTGTGTGTGTGTGTGTGTGTGTGTGTGTGTGTGTGTGTGTGTGTGTGTGTGTGTGTTAGGTGCTTTTCTTTGGACCACCACCAACATAGCACACTAGTCTGCAACATATATTGAACCGGACAAGGGGTGGATGGAAGCACGGGGTAAAAGGGTGAGGGGGGAGATGGAAGAGACGGGGAAAGGGAATTAGGGAAGAGGTGGTTGTAAAAGAGGACTGAAGGCATGTTGTGGGTCTTTGTGCGTACGTGTGTGTGTGTGTGTGTGTGTGTGTGTGTGTGTGTGTGTGTGTGTGTATGTGTATTTATATAATAGAATTTAAAGGGACTGTACGTAACTTTTTACACGTATAAATCGTTTTTTTATTGCAAATGTGTGAACAGATTGTAACCTAACCTTAAAAAATAAAAACTTTCTGTGTTTCCTGTATCACTTAGACTTAACGGCCACAGGTGTCACTGTTAACAAGCAATTTCTGATTCTTACATAAAGCCCCTTTAAGTTTGCTGGGATGAGATTTAAAACACAAGACAAGTTTAGCTTTTCTCAGTTGTAAACACGGCAGTGACACTGCTAAGAAGAGTTTACGCTGCAAACTAAAATGTTATTTATGCCGCCGTTTGCTGAAGAATTTAAACGCCAACAATCCAGATGGGAAGAATTCATAACCGGAGCCTGCACTTCTACTTCGGCAGCATCGGCCCAGAGAAAAGTGCAAGACAATCACAGGTGTTGCTCAGAAAACGCTGGAATGCAACACCTTGTAAAAGCTGCTCCTTCACTGCAACGTGGGTGATCCTGTGCTCTGACATCAGTTTTTTCTGTGTGTACCGGCCAAAAATATCTCTGTCTGCTGGTAGGCCGATACGAAAATCATTCTGACAGACAGACATACGAGGGAAATCATTTCATATGATCTGCCAGAGAGAAGATTGCAGCCTTATCCACTGATGTAAGCCATGTGATGGACCGATGTCCGAAACACTTTGCAGTACCACTTTGAGTACTGTACATACATTTTTAGCGTGGCTGTCTGCTGGCAGCAGTACGACCACGCACTACTTACAAGACCACAAAATATGTACAGCATGTGCACAGTTTATTTTTACAAAAAAAAACTCAGTGAGTATTCACAGGAGGAAAGACAGAGGATATTAAAAACTATAATGAACTACTGAAAAAATACTTTTCACCCCTTAACACTCCGACAGCCCGCCGGCGGGCCCGGTCGCTATTCTGCTTTCAGAGGTTGTAGCAGGCTCATTTTTCAAGTTATAGTGAAGATACTGGTATCATATGAAAATAGAAAACTTAAGGAATCCAATGATACCATGTCATGTAAGCTTGTCAGGAAGAACTCTAAATAACGCTACAAAGTTACGCTAAATTTTGGCGAGGAAAAACTGGCATAGTGACTTTCAAAGAGGTCCCTTGACCTCTGACCTCAAGATATGTGAATGAAAATGGGTCCTACGGGTTCCCACGAGTCTGCTCTTTACAGACATGCCCACTTTATGATAATCACGTGCAGTTTGGGACAAAAACCATGCAGTTATTTGCATGCAATACAAATGCGTTATTTTCACCTATTTTAAAAATGACATATTTGAATATTTCTGCATACTGGAGCATACTACTTGAGCCCAACTGTATTCATCTGTGATGATGTTTCATTGTAGGGAGAATGACCTGTGGTAACCTCTAGGATAATCACAGCCTCATGAAACTTTACAGCCACAAACTAGAGACCTATAGAGCATTCAGAGGATGGAAGGCTTTCCTAGCTAGATTGACAATAAGGGGGTTTCTGAGCAGTTTCCACACTATTCACCTTTCGCAATCTAATCAGAGATAAATGCAATTCTTGCAGAAATCTCAAAATGTCAAAAGTTTTCGATACCAAATCACAGCATGGCTTTTTCTATGGTGTTCCTCAAGGTCTTGGTATCTTAATGTGGTATTTTGGAGGGATTATTGATAATTTTTATCGATTCTCGAGTGGTAAAAAATCGTTAAATTTAGCACCAAATCTGTGTTACAAATGGTATCAACCCAAATATTGCTGCAACAACGTATGAGACATAATAGAGCATGGGGATGGCCATCACAAACTCATATCAACATGTTCTTAGCCCTTATACACTTTCACAGGTGGTCAGATTGTTTTCTCCCTGGTAGACCAGAAAACAAGTCATTACAGTATTCTGGTGGGTTAATGAGAGAAATGTACAAATCGTTTTGCAAAAATAGCCGACTACATATTTGATAACATTGTCACCATTCGATTTAACGAAAGCAGAAGAAAACGGAGGAGGAGATGTAAGGAGGTGCAGGAGGAGGAGGAGAAGTTAGATGAGGTGAGAGGAGAGTAAATGTCTGCGGTGCACCTGGACAGGTGAATGATGGATTAACCCTTCAACCAACCACAGGAGAGCAGCCTCCATCAATCCATCAACAAGGACAACAAACCACCAGTCACACCGCAGGGTGGAGAAAAGACCCGCCCCCTATCTAGCTGCATTTTCACACACAAACACACTTCAGTACATGTAAGCCAACATGTGCAAGTCCACAGAGAGGAAAACGTGTGTAAATGAAACTTTCTCCTAAGATGAACTCACATGCCTTCACCCTCCTCCCTTTTTTCTTCTCCGCAACAAACAAACAGACATTTCTCAGCTCATTTTCCCTGTGTTTTCCCCAGCCACATTCCCAGGCTGTCCCACTGTTTTCAATAGAGTAACATCTCAGGCCTAACCCGAACCAGAGTCCAATGCCGAGGCTGCAACCGCAGGACTAAAACAATGTGAGACTACGGGGACACCTACAAGTCCAGGAGGCATATGAGCCCTCTGTCTTTGCCAGATCTGATTTTGTCTCTCTGTTCCTCGTCTCCCAGTGTCTCCGCTCTCTTGTCATTCTTTACCTCCCGTTCCTCTCTGGTGGTGATATGCGGTAGACCTCAAACTATTGTGTTGCGAATGTGAAAGTTTTCCTAAATAGACCCTGGTCTGTTCTATTTATGGGAGACAGACAGGCCGCAGCGTGTTTTTTTTACGAAGGCTTCAGGTTTTTCTTACATGTACATTACATTTACATCTGTTTTTATACTGAGAGCAGCAGTTATCTTGTTACTCTATTTTTGCTCTCCAGCGGCTGGAGCTACTTAAAATAACGTGTTCTGTAGTTTCATTTTGTGCCATCAGAAACTGTAAAGGACAACTGCAGTTCATCACGGCTTGTATCTTGTTTTTGCCATTAATTGTGTTAGTAATAATAATAATTAGGGCAGTCAAAATTAACACGATATTAACGCTTTAACGCAAATTAATTTTAACAGCACTAATTTTCTTTGACGCATTAACACAATCAATCTTTCGGAGGTTGTAGCGGGCTGTATCATTTTTAAAGCTAGAGTGAAGTGTGATGTCATACTAGCTTGTCGCTTAACGCTCCACGAGCTCCTGAGCTGAGTCTGTACGAATGATTCGTAGGTATAGCTACGAACGGTGCATGAGAACAGCCTGAAATGAGGACAGACGGACGTAACAATAACGTGTGCAGAAGTAGATTTGTTGAAATAGTTGATTTTGGAGCTCTGACCGTCACTAATCTGTTAGAGGTGTTTACGTTAAGAGGGGCACGGTCTGTTTCCGACAAATAAAATATCGGTTTAAAATGAAACCCATTCGGCGGCGACTCCTCGGCGTGCGCAGGACTCGGAGGTCAGCGACGGACTCCGTGCTCCGGCTTCTCAGGTTTCTGTTGTCATATTTCTGGGAATTTGATGCAATGTTTGGAAACCGAGCTGCAGTCAGGCAGGGTGGATCTCAGTTTCAGTGTGATTGTGTGTGTGTCTACACCAACTCAGCCAAAGATGATTGTGTCATTACAGCATCCAGGGCGTGAGAGCGCTCTCTCTTTCTCTCTCTCTCTCTCTCTCTCCGACACTCACACACACACACACACACAGCATCGGGGTTTATCCCTCGCTTGTCCTGGGCTCTGTCAGTCATGCACTGTGTTCTCACTCCTCACTCTTCTGATGTCATCTGGGAGTGGATTGATGGGTGGAGGGGGCTTATGAGAAACACACACACACACACATACACGCACAGAGATCTGGTGGGGTGTTAGTGAATTATGGGTTTTTAATGCCTAACACTGTGGCTGATCCAGAGAGGAAAGTCAGGCCAACGAGCCGTTAATCAAACCATTTCCCTGCATGTGTACTTGTGCGCCTCACTTGCTTGATGCCTGTGTCCACACAACACAATTCACAGCAGGCGTCAGATACCCATGCATGCAGCTCGTGCAAAGCAAACACTTATAAACACAAACAGCATGTGAGAAACCTAGAAGAAAGAAAAGAGAGGGGAAATTAAGAGAACGAGGGAGAGAGAGAGAGAGAGAGAGAATCAGAGGATGGGGAGAGAAGAAAAGGTGAAGATAAATAGAGAGAGAAAGTGATGCAGAGAAAGAAGGATAATGGCTTCCACATGAGAATGTCAGAGCTTTTTCCTGCTTTGCTTCTTGGTGTAATCATATCAGCAGTCGGGCCGTTTCCAACCTTCATAAATGTGAAGTATGCAGCGAGTTTCAGGATCCAACTTCCTTTACATAAACACCCCTTAGAAAAACAACCCAGTTGGACATGAGTGTGAGTGTGTGTGTGTGTGTGTCCACTCCTGTGTGAGAGAGAGAGTGTGCATACAGTATGGGCACACACATATTTGTGTACGTGGCGTTGTGGACTTGAGTGCGTCGACCTACAGTTATGCATTTCTGTGTGTGCGTGCAGATTAGGATGTGATGAGTGAAGTGAGTTGAAGCACCGTGAAGTGTGTGTTGGGAGTTCAGTTACTGCGGTGTCGCCAAAATTTAAGACGTTACTGTACAGGATTAGATATTCCTAAACATGATGATTTAGATGTTTCCAACACTATTTCTTTTTAATGCTTTTTTTCCACAACTTTATGCACAAATATGAGAAAAAAACAGGAAATCTGCGTCTCCATTTAAATTGGTTTCTGCATTGTAGTTCTAAAAAGCAGCCGTAAAACTCATCCCACGTCTCAGTAGCCGCGTTTCCATTCACGTAGCCTATTTTTTATGCACATTTTGAATTATCGCATTAGAAAAGCTGTATAGAAACGGCAAAATTCGATAAAACTTTCTCATGTGCGGAAAAAAGTTTTTACACTTTTTGCCTCCGTCAAAAAAGAGTTGTTGCGCTAAACCGGATATTGATGCGCTAAACCGGATATGGAAACGACTTTGGTGAATAAACTGGCGGGGGCCAACTTTGAATGTTGTGTTCATGAACCACAATCGACAAATCCTTCTCATTCTGCCTTTAATTTCCATCTGTTTCGGTAAAACGGTTCATTCATGCCCCCTGCTGGCTATTTTTGGGGTCTTGTCTCCTTCGCTTTCCCTCTCAAAAGCAGAGGCAGATTGTATTACCGTTGCCATGTTTCTTTCCCGACGTCTGATACTTTTAAAACGGAAAGACACCTTATATATATATATATATATATATATATATATATATATATATATATATATATATATATATAAAAAAAAAACACAGCATGTAACCCTCTTCTCTAGCTCCGTATTTAATGCACCAACATGAGGTTGATATTGATCTTCTCTTATTTCGCATTTCCCAAAAGTTTGAGCTATTCCTTTAAGCTTTTTTAGGCTGCGTGTAACTTACGACGACTTTTTCTAACTTCTTCTCTACTTCTGGTGAAAGTCATAGAAATGCATAAAACATTAGTCCGTTGGACCGTAGTGCTGAAAACACTAGAGCCCAATCAGTAGAGTTAAAGAAGTTTTATAATGGTTGTTTAGCTTTCATCAAATATACACAGTTTTTGTTCAAACAATTCAAATGAAGCTGAAAAAACGAATTAAAATTCATTTCTACAGACGAGATGTTGCATTAGAAAGAGGCTGCGGGGTCCGCTAGACTGCATCGGTGGGTTAAAGTCCACGGCAGCTGATGAACTATTGATAACTGTTCGATCCCCGGTGGTGTGTTTCCGTGTTTACTGCAGCGGGAGATCAAACCTCGCACAGTGCTCGGTGTTACACACTCGGTTCTGTGAAAAAGGCTCCCAGGGGTCGCTGGGGGGGTCAGCGGAGGCTGCAGACCTCCTGCCTGAGCACTCAGCTGGCAGCACAGAGCTTCAGAGGGCTGCACCGGGGATATGTTGAGAAACTGTAAAAACACTGGCCATGTGTGTGTGTGTTTATGTGCTGTAAGCTCCCTCTGCTCAAATATTCACAAATTAGCTAAAATCCGGGGTTCAGTTACACTTACACACACACGCACACACACACACACGGTTGACTGGGCAGAGGCATTATTCAATTGGCTCTGGTTCAACAGCAACACTCAGGGAGATAGAGAGGATTATGGGGGAGTGAGCTTTGCCCCCGAGAGGTTAAAGTGAAACATATTTCTCATAAATATATGTCTGTTTTTCTACTTTTTATTGTTCAATGAAATAACACAGTGGGGATACAAAATCCAAAAAGCATCTGCTTTTTCAATCACTTGATATTGGGCTGGAAGTTAGTGATAAAATTATATGGAGACGCAGGAACTGAGGCGGTTTATGTTTTCCTGCAGCAGGAAAAAGCATTTTGTTCGGAATAAAACATCAAAAGTCTGTTCCAAGTGGAAGAGCAGGTCATCTAGGGTTGGTTGGTCTCAAACTGTCCCCGACTGGTAAATAAAAGTCTGCATGTGGGTGAATGTGAGACGCTGATCTCTCTCGGTTAGCATTAGGGGTGTCACCATTTCGATTCTGAACCGGAAATCGATCGAAATTAGCTTCCAATTTCGACCATCGAAATCAAAGCAGGATCGGAGATTCTCCCAGAAGTTTTTTTTCTCTCCGCCCCCGCCTACTTGCGTGCGTCCGAAGGAAAAAAAGGGTTAGTCTGCAGCTCACAGACATTACAGCGTATCTAACCAGTAACCTGCAGCGGCGCTTTGAGACACCACGACCACTGCCGAATTCGGAGATGACGGAGAAACAACAGCACTAGGGCTGTGTATTGGCAAGAATCTGGCGATACGATACGCATCATGATACAGGGGTTACGATTCAATATTAGAGGTCGACCGATTTATCGGTCGGCCGATTAATCGGGCCGATTATTTGACATTTTTTCATAATCGGCATCGGCCGATGCCTGAGCATATTAAGCCGATTATCAAGCAGGCACATCTGCGGGCAGCCCAGTGTTTTTGTTGCTGTGGAACACGTGTGACACCGCCCCTTGTGTGTCAATCAAATTGCCATTCTGCCGGGAGGAACCGGTAGGCTTAAATTCTTCTCTTTCAAAGCCCTATATATTTAATTGGTTAGATATGAAATGCTCCGACGTTATCAATTCTGTTTTTGGTAACGGAGAATTTCTCTCCGTCGGTAACGTCAGCTGTGCGGGGCGGAGCAGCTTTCACATGCACGCTGCTGCAGCGCAGACACACACACACACACACACACACACACACACACACAGAGAGCTTCTGCTCTTAGTAACTATAGCGGAGAACCTAAACTTATAAAGCGTGATTACACTTTACTAGAGTTGATGCTGACAATGCTTGTCATAAGTGCAAGTTTGCGTGTGATAGCGGAAACACGAGCAATTTGTCGAAACATTTAGCAAAAAGTTCACTTCCTCATTAAACATCTCTATGGATCCTACATAGCGTCTATGACGTCACTGGCCTGTGTAGTCCGCAGCAGATATGAGCAGCAGGCTGTGTAATACGAGTGAACAAAGTTATTATTATTTTTTGATCAATTAGATTATGGCCATATAGCTTGTAAAAGTGTCTGTCAACAAACATAAATAAAAAACATGCTTTAGGACAGTTTTGGAAAGGTGCTTCAAAGGTTTTGAGCCCTGCACTATTACTACTATTAACCATCATGCACAAAATAAAATATGCACTGCAGTGCAGACACAAAGTGCAAATTGGAGAGACAGACCATAAGTGTTGTTCAATAAATGTTTACTTAAGTTAAGACATTTTGTTTATTATTTGTTATTATTAAGCTGTTATATTTTATCAGATGGAGGAAAAAAAGAAAACCAGCCAAACATATCGGCAAAAAAAAAATCGGCATCATATATCGGCCATCGGCTGTCCTGATTCTGTAAAAAATCGGCATCGGCCATAAAAAACCCATATCGGTCGACCTCTATTCAATATGTTGCGATACTGTAAGCCAGGCATTATATTGCGATTTCTTTTTTTAAATCTAATTTTAGGAAAACTGTCATAGTATAAACAACACACCACCATATGCATAAAATCTGAGTTAAAAAAAGTTTACTTTTTCATGCGATCAGAACAGTGGGATCTGCATTTATAGCGCTACTTTGAGAGGGCACATCACTTTGCAAATGAAATTAAAGGGGCTATATGTAAGAATCAGAAATTGCTTGTTCACAGCGACACCCGTGGCCGCAATGTCAACGAAAGTCAGCGTCCTGTGGCTCGCGCTTTCGGCTCGCGCTACATTGACATGAACGAGCACCGGTCTAAACAGTGAGGCGACACACGTCAGCTAACACACAATATCACTCTGTATTTCACCTGCTTGGCAGTAATGTTAGCTGACCAGAGGAAGGTCTCTCCATGAATCAATGCTGATCCTAGTGTTGGCTTTTCCTCCCGATCCGGAGGGAACGGAGGGGGGGGGGGGAGACACCGACACCCGGTCGGGACGATAACGTAACTCTCTGCGGAGCCCCGTCACTTCACAAGACACGGGAAACCTCTGTTGGTCTGGAGGAGCTGCAGCAGTTATTTCTGCAAAAACGTCCACTGCACATTCACCAGATATTCTCAGAGCTAAACTAACTCTTCTGCAGTGTGTAGTGTGCGCGCGCTCGCGTACCCACACGCGAGCGCGCATGGGATACCGACCCGTTAAGATTTATGCGCGTGATAAGTTACAAATAGTCCCTTTAAGTATTGACTGAGTTCTTCTTTGCATGTAAACTATTAATTAAAAATCGATACATCACGTGCGGTGAGCTTTAAGAGCGTCCTGCTGTCAGCTGTCAGGCAGAAGCTTTTCACGCTGAAGCTCAGGACGGATTCAGAGTTTCTGCAAGGTGAACAGAAACTCACGACCGTGACATTTGACTTTTACGTCTGGCCTTTAACACAGCGGCTGGACAAGAGCACTGCCAGAACACCGTGTGCGGGCTGTGCATGTGTGTGATGACTTGGATAGGCATTACTCCCGATGGGACGTGATGATATCATATCCACAATCTGTAGTCCAACACACACACACATGTGCACACAGCCTCCACACAATGGCAGTGACATCATCATCACCATGCAAACCAGAAGTGCTGTGTTTTCTTTCTTTTTTTTTTATGGCGATCAACAGGATGATATCATCATCAATCATCCCTGCCAATCACAACACATTTCTGGGCATCAGCTCATTGATAATCTCAGTTTCCTGGCAGCGAGCGATGATATCATTACTGTAGGTAGTAAGTGGTGATGTCACAGGTCCAGATTGAAGTGACTAAGAAAGAGCAATCTGACAATTTAATTCTTCACAGATCATCAACTGGCAACAAAGGGGGTGCTGCAGTTAAATTACATATAAACCCAAAAGAGTCCAAGGCGAGAACAAAACAGAGCAGAGAGCAGATTCATCTTTCCGCTGTTTAGAGATGTTGCAGGTGAATGAAAGAAGAGACGTTTTGTTTACAAGAAGAGGACCAACAAGTCTACAAAATACATTTTGATTAATTGCCATGACATTTTCAGCATGTCCATGCTTGAAAACCGGGCTATTAATGACGATAGTTTGACACAAATGTTACCCCTGGATTTCACCGGGGCAGCTGCGCCGCGGCCGCAGGAGCTGATTGCGGCCAGGCCAATGCTTGTTTCCACCTGACACGCCGCAGCGTGTTGCAGAAGCTCCGCTAAACATAAACAAACCTATTCTAAGTATGCAATGCACAGTGTTTCCTTCTCTGGTTGAGGGCACCCAATACCGGCTCCTTCCACCAAAAGCCTTGCTGCCCTGGCATTTGGCCCTTGGGCCCTCAAAAAAATGACAACACCAAAGGCCAAGTGGCCATGGCCCTTAACTGATGAATTTCCAGGCCTGATTACAACTATACCTGCCTGAATGCACCACAGTTTATTCATACAAGCCTTATACATCATCATCATCATCATCATCATCATCATCAGAGGTAATGTTACAGGCACCCTGGGGTGGATTAATGCAGAGACTGGCCTAGACTGCAACCTAGGGGCCCCACGTTTGCAAGGGCCCCAGATTGGCCAGATTATATTTAATTATTTAAATATACTTCAGAGGGGGAAAAAAGAAAAAAAAAAAACTTTACCCGTATTGGCCCATAAGAGACATAAAAAAAAAAAGCAGCTGATTTGGTAGATGTGGGCCACTTCTACCCACTCAGCTGACCTTATGAACCTGGCCCCATGATGTGAGGTTCATAAAGTCAACAATCTGGTTTTCAAATAACACGTCGCTACTGGACCGAATAGCGGTAAAATGAAAATATGATCACGGAGCACAAAAACGAGCTGAGAAGAACACCATCACCAAGATCTACTAGAAAAAAAATCCCTAAATTCACAAAATATTTCACGGTTTAGATTAAAGGCTGTCTCAATGTGTGTGTGTGTATGCCAGTGCTCCCCGAGTCTATACATGTGGGCCGTGTATTATTCCTAGCACACTTTTATACATGGCACTAAATTACTTTTTTCTGGTAACGTTAAAGCATGATGAGTAAAGGTGGGGGGCCCATACTGTACAAAGAGTAGCCTAGGGGCCCCTGACCACCTTAATCTGCAGCTGCAGAAACCTGACATGTATACATGCATACTATACATATCCACCTGCATCGTGTATATAAAGCAACGGTTACATTAATCATTCATATTCATTCCAGCATATTTGCACTCTGCACCATTGCACTACTGTATTATTGTTTACAATCTACAGAAACAGGCTGACACATTATGCTGTTGTTCCTTGTTGTATTCCTTTTATATTTATCTTCTTTCTTTACTCTTGATCAGCTTTGTTGACCTTGTTTTTTAGCTGTATTTCATGTCCCTATGTACAGTAGGCTACAATGAGAGCTAATTAAATAACCAGATTCAGGCCTACTCATACCTGGCCAATCAAGCTGGTTCTGATCCAACAAGACAAACACATTAACAGCAGGGCATAGCCTGGCACGGCGGCCACAAATTCACACAGCATCATTAATCAAGCGTATATGGATCATAGAGCACCTACATTAAAAAAAATACACTTTAACATAGCCTGGCACGGCGGCCATTCACACACACACACAGCTGGCAGCAACATCAGCATTAAATCCAACTGTACACCGAGCAAAAACTACACCCAATACACAATAATATTGAAATAGGCCACTAAAGTCCAAAATTGTAAAATGATCTTACTTTTGATGATTGCAGCAGGAGACGACGGGGCTTGGTGTTGAACTCTGAAATGAGTCTCTTTCAAAGGAGAGCAGGGATAACGTGGTTCAGTCTGTATGGTGCCAGTGTTTCACCAGCAGGCCTACAGCTTGTTATTGTAAGGTGACGAGGGGCCACATAACGTTACGTGTCGTTATTACTTGGCATTTGTTGAGGAGAAACAGGCGCAATAGTCGGTCTTGGTTGAGAATGAAGGCTGAACTTTTTCCTCCTGCTCCTCAGGCGTCTGTTCCTCAACGCACAGGTGTTGCGGTTTAACAGGTGACCGTGTTACCTGGTGTCTTTCAGCACGAATGCATCCAACAAAGTCTCACAGCAGTTCGTGAAACTGTCACGAAATTTAAATCTATTTGATTTGCGCACATAGACATGAATTTCACTTTGTTTCGTGACGCAGCGACTTTCAACGACGTATTTTTTTGTGCGTTTTCCTACGAACGTCCAGCAAACACGTGATGCGTGTATCAATTTCCTCTCCAGTCTTTTCAAAATAAAACTACTTAGTTAGGATTGGGGCACATAAGTATATGGATTTAGGTCATGTGTACATAGGTGCAAGGTACGCCTGTAGACACACCAATTTATGTTAAGGTATATTGTATATCGATATGCATGTTTCCATATTATTATTTGTATGCTAGGTATTGTTATGTACATGCACAATATACCACGAATCAATCTAAGTGTAATTGATTTGGAAGTACATCTGTATATGTATACATGTTCTT
>CAKAOJ020000054.1:1957500-2155000 GCA_916701645.2 Sebastolobus alascanus | reverse complement strand
GATTTACTTTATCAGAACATGATGCTAGTTCGGTTTTCTGTCCAGTTAAGAATCCAAATTCACTTTCAAACAGTCTCTATTTGTGTAGGGCTGCAACTAACCATTATTTTCACTGTAGATTAATCCGTCGATCATTTCCTGGATTAATCGATTAGTTATTTGGTCTATAAAATGGTGAAAAATGTCGATCGGTGTTTCCCAAAGCCCAGGACGACGTCCTCAAATGTCTTGTTTTGTCAAAGATATTCAGTTTACTGTCATAGAGGAGAAGAAACCAGAAAATATTCACAGTTAAGAAGCTGGAATCCGAGAATTTTGACTTTTTTTTCTTAAAAAAACTACGCAAACCGACGATTAGTCGATGATCAAAATATGGCCAAAAATGGCGATTAATTTAATTGACAACTGATCGATCAGCTCTATATTTGTGGCATCTACCTGAATGATGAACAAACAATAAAGACGTATATGTATGTATGAGCGCTACCTGCTGCTGACACTTCTACACAGTATGGCATTCTCACACAGACAAGAAAAGACAAACAGCGTAGAAACTGTGGCATAAGACTGTTTAGGCAGTAATGTCTCAAATAAGGGTTTTGGCAAAATGAACATAATCATGAATGAATTAAGACTGTTGAAGCACACACACTGCAGGGCTGAGGGAGCAGTGACTTTCACTTCAAATCATCAGGTACTTTTCTCATTCGTCCTCAACGAGCATTTAAGACATGTCGCTGGCTAACTGTCCTGCGCTGCAAAAAAATTGGTGTACTTTTAAATACAGTTTACAGCACTGTAAAAAATGAACTGAACTTAGGAGCAGATTTGAAAAAAAGTGAACCTCAACTTCAGAAAGTTAGATTTTAAGCAACCTGATCTCACAAGAGTATGTGAAATGACCACCTTATTATGTAGGGGTGTAAGAAAATATCTGACCTCTGACCTCAAGATATGTGAATGAAAATGGGTCTCCCCTTTACAGACATGCCCACTTTATGATAATCACATGCAGTTTGGGGCAAGTCAAGTCAGCACACTGACACACTGACAGCTGTTGTTGCCTGTTGGGCTCGAGTTTATCATGTTATGATTTGAGCATATTTTTTTATGCTAAATGCAGTACCTGTGAGGGTTTCAGGACAATATTTGTCATTGTTTTGTGTTGTTAATTGATTTCTAATAATGAATATATACATAAATTTGCATAAAGCAAGCATATTTGCCCACTCCCATGTTGATGAGAGTATTAAATACTTCTCCCTTTAAGGTACATTTTGAACAGATAAAAAAAATGTGCTATTAATTTGCGATTAAACATTTTAATTGATTGACAGCCCTAATTTTAACACATTAAGAGCCGCCACCACGTAATGTAGCTGTTAAGAGGTCGTGGTCATTTCACTTATTTCCGTGACATCACGTTGATTTTTAAGACTCAGTTGAAGATTTAACGACATTCTTTGCAGCGCAGCATTTAAGACCATTGGATAATTTTCTCACTCACGTTGTCAATCACACCAGATAAATGTCCCCGTGTCAAAAGAAACACAATCTGATTGGCCGGCTGATCGCAGGAAGAATAAAAAAACAACACAGCAAACCAAACGAAAAAGAAAACAGAGAATTTATGTATTAAGACAAACATTTTTGAGAACTCTCACAACAAAATCAAAGTGAAAATGGCAGCAGTCTTTAAGACATGTTAAACCCTCTTACAGAGGTCGCTGTGGCGGCGTCCGACTTTGTGACAGATCGTGTGGTAAGCAGCGCCGATGGACGGACTCGGTGGCAGAGCTGTTTAGAAGCTGCTGTTGGCACCCAGTGATCACACACTCATGCACTTATTTATGGCCTTTTTTTACAGATAGATCGTCAAATCTGTCCTGAACCGGAACTGCTGCACGTCTAGTTTCTCTCTCGGTGGGAATACATTCAATTCTTGGTTTGTTTAAATGACTGAATTTTGTTTCTCTCTTCACCTTCTGTTGGCTGAAAGACTGGTTTTTCTCCTTCTAGAAAATGTAGCAGCGGTGCACATGTATGTGAAGCGAGCTCAAAGCGAACATGGAGGTTTCTTGAAATGGCTAAAAATGCAGCATCAGTCGCAGGCCGGAAGGATCTCAATCCTTCAGCTGATCGATTAAATGCAGAGGAAGACTTCGCTGTCTGTTTGCGCTGAAAGAGCGACGCTGGATTTGGCAATAAGAAGTGAAAGTGTGTGTCTGGCTTGGCTTGTCTGTGTCGGCTGGATTTGACCCTGTATGAATCCTGCAGCCTCTTCATCATCATCATCATCATCATCATCATCACCATCATCGTCGTCAGGTATTCTTCACATTATACTCCTTCATTAATGACCAAACTTCATAAATAGAAAATCCCTCATGTGAGTTAGAAGATGATTATCACACGTTAACTGTTGCACTAAAAGAAAATCACTCAAGGGAGGAAGTGGATTCTCTCCAAAATAAATACACTTCCTGTGTCCGTGGAGAGTCATAAATGTAGGCGTGGCCGTTCTCCTATAAAAGCATCGAGGTGTACAAAGTCTAAACAACTTATTTCTTTGCAAACAGTCTTTGTTTGTTCTTCGTCTGTTTTTCTTCTTCAGTTGTTTTTGTGTTAGAAAGGGCCTGAGTTGGGTTCGTTCCTTCAGATCGGGACGGCTGCTTCCGTCCCCGACCGGAGTCTGACTCGCACCGATATCCTCCGCCGGGATCGGTGTGAGTGTGCTTGGTTCATCTCGCACACAGTCACACGCACACGCACGCACACACACACGCACACGCACACACACACACACGCACACGCACACGCACACACAGTCATGCACTCACACCTTTACATGGGTGGGATGATCATTCCCGGGATTGCTGTTGGGTGGAAAAAGAAACAGAGGGAGAGAAGAGAAGAGAAGAGAAAAAAAACATTTAAAACACAGCCAAATATTTCTCATCGTCGTAAAAAAATTCCCTCGTAAATACATCAATATGTTTTCCCATCTGTGCAGCTGTGTGACTGCAGCGACATTTAAAACATCAATAGACGAATAAATCAGTAAAATCGAGCGGGGACGCATCATATAAGTTGGCTCTGGGCGATGCTGCTCACACACACACACACACACACACACACGTTTTACTCTGCGCGGGAACAGTTGGCGTGTTTTACTGTATGTTTGTGTGTGTGTGCATGACAGATTGCATCATGGCGTGTGTTGTATTTAAACCCAAGGGATGGGTGTCAACATGTGAGAGGCAGAGCCCAGCCCAAACTCTCTCTCTCACACACACACACACACACACACACACACACACACACACACACACACACACACACACAACAGACTGGAAAAAGTATTACATAAATAGTTTATTTATTTCATTATGAGTGACAATTTAAAGGTGCTATCGATAACATTGATAACATTGATTCAGCCACTAGATTCTCCCTCCCCCGTTCCATTGCATTTACTTCACAACAAGTCGTTGCCAGGCATTTACCATCAAACTCAGCCATTTATCCGTTTTTTCCACACTAGCTGACGACCCAGAGACACCACGTGATGCCAACGTCGTTTTACGTAATTATTATTTATTGGCTCACAAGCCTTGTTAGAAGGGGGAACCAGATGTCAGATGTCCTCCACAGAGATAAACAAAACATTCATTTTGGACCCGCCAACATTTTTAAAATGATTAATTCACAATCATAATATTTTTTTTCAGGAAAAGCCATACTTTTATTCAGCACCTTTCTAAAGGCTCTGTGGATGTATTATATTATCTTTAAAAAAATATATTTGTCTACATTAGGGCTGTCAAAGTTTGCTTTAACACCACTTATTTAACGCATTAAGGCAACTTGCGATTTTTAGGTTGTAGCTGGCTCAGTTTTAAAGCTAGAGTGAAGATACTGGTATCATATGAAACTAAAATACCTAAAGAATTCATTGGTACCAACCATGTTATACTAGCTTTTCCCGAAGGAGGTTAAATAACGCTCCAAACTTAACGCTAAATTTTGGTGAGGAAAAACTGGCATGGCCTTTTTCAAAGGGGTCCCTTGACCTCTGACCTCAAGATATTTGAATGAAAATGGGTTCTATGGGTACCCACGAGTCTCCCCTTTACAGACATGCCCACTTTATGATAATCACATGCAGTTTGGGGCAAGTCATAGTTAAGTCAGCACACTGACACACTGACAGCTGTTGTTGCCTGTTGGGCTGCAGTTTTCCATGTTATGATTTGAGCATATTTTTTATGCTAAATGCAGTACCTGTGAGGGTTTCTGGACAATATTTGTCATTGTTTTGTGATGTTAATGATTTCCAATAATTAATATATACATACATTTGCATAAATCAAGCATACTCCTATGTTGATAAGAGTATTAAATACTTGACAAATCTCACTTTAAGGTACATTTTGAACAGATACAAAATGTGCGATTAATTTGCAATTAATCATGGACAATCATGCGATTATAATGATTAAATATTTTAATCGATTGACAGCCCTAGTCTACATAAAAAATGTTATCAATAAGACCTATAAAGAGAAAATAATACATTTTCAGTACCAGACAAAACTCTATAAAATGTATTGTTTCAGTCGAGCCTCCATTTTTTTCCTCTTTTTCTTTTTTTGTCTCAGGTGCTCACAGGTATACTGCCAGTATAAACTGTCAAGAGAGTGGAACAGCTGTCATTGTTGATCGCTCCCTGGTACGCTGCCAGTTTGTGATCACCGAGTGTGTGTGACAGAGGAAAGTGTGTGTGCATAGCTGTAAGTGGGGAGTGTTTATTTCAGCTGTGCTTTGAGGCTGAGCTTTGAGTTCCCACACCCCCACACATGCTCTGTCTCTCTACACACACACACACACACACACACACACACACACACACACACACACACACACACACACACACACACACACACACACACACACACACACACACACACACACACACACACACACACACGCACACACAGCTAAACAAGGCCAGCGATGTTGAGAAATAAATTCCCTGTGCCAAATGTCTTTTTTTGTCTTCGTAAATATCTAACTTCCTGTCTTTTACCCCAGCCAATAGGAAGACAGGGAGGAGTTACTAGGCAACAGAATGGCTAGGTCTGTGCTGTGGGATGAGATGTTGATGGAAAAGTTAAGAGAGGGAGAGGTGATGATGATGAGACAAAGGAAGATGGAGAGATGTAGATAAAGAAAGTGTGACATGAAAGAGAAGTTAAAAATCAGGAAAGTGAGTGAAAGATCATTCAGAGGTAAAAGATGTGAAACAGGCAATTATTACTTCATTGAAATTTGTCAGTACACCAAAAGTTGCAAATGCAATTAGTCAACAGAGCTGAAGGAAGAGATAGTTGAGGGACATACTTCAGGTGAAGGTCAGGCCTTGTAGAGAGTTGGTTGTTGAGTACTTGCTAGAGTCCACAAATGTTTGATCTGGTAGAGAGAGGCAGAGAGACAGGCAGGACAGAGAGAGAGAGAGAGACAGGGACAGAGAAATAACAGAGGGAAGGTCAGAGGAATAAAAGGAGGAAGGGTTAAAAGTCAAGAGAAGAGACAGGAGAGAGGAGGGATAATGAAAAAAAACTGTTAATCCAAAAGGTGAAGCAGTACAAAAAGCAGACTTTTAAGACATTAAGAAGCAAATGTGGATGTAGCATGATGCGCTAATATACAGTAGTGCTGCGTTATGGCAGCCCTGTCTCCTAAAAATGACGTTCCTTTACAACTAAACTGCATTCTCAATTACGTTTGGATGGAAACGTATATTGTCGCAGATTACATTTGTCTTTTACGTATCAGAAATACCTCTGTAAGTCTGTGGATGGCCGCAACGAGTGACGGGCAGAGCGGGTGACGTAGTATATCGAGCGACCGTTAATAAAAATACGTTGAATAAAAACGTTCTTGAATAATCACGGACTTTCCCCAAGGAAACCGGTGTTCGTGTCCCGTGTGAAATGTCGTCATTTCTTACGTTTTCTTTTTGTTTTTAAGTTATTTAAGCCAAACCATGATGTTTATTTACTAAACCTAACCCAGTAGTTTTGCTGCGTTTTCGCTTTCTTTCCATTTACAACGTTAATCACGTGTTTAAAACTGTTTAAAACTGTTTTAAACAATACGTTTCCCTCAAAACGTAGTTTGGTTATGCAGTTTTGTTGCATGGGTACGTCATTTTGTGGGGTGGATGATTGGGCTTTGAAAGCGCATGGCTTTGGCATTGAAAACTGTGTTATGTGTCCTGTCTTCTACCACAGTCAACGCTGGATTTGGTTGCCAAAATTTCAAATTGTAATCACAGATTTAACAGAGAAAACACTCATAAAAATGTATTTTGTTGTTTTGTTATGCTAACATGCTGATGTTAATCAGGTATAATGTTTTCCATGTTAACAATCTTAGTGTAGGGACAAAGCTAGATGAAATGTACAGGGATCACCAAAGTTATTACAATTCATCCTGAGGGGGGGGGGGGGGGCATGAATGCATGTTTGACATTTCATCGCAATCCATTCATTAGCGGTTGAGACGTTTTACTAAAAAACACAAATGTGAAGCTCACGGTGGAGGAAAAGTCCGAGAATCCCCAAAGGGATTAGGATTCACACTTGAATGTTTGTACAAAATTTCACGGCAATCCATTTAATAGTTGTTGAGATATTTCCGTCTGGACCAAAGTGGTGGACCGGCCCTAAAAACTCTTAAACATGTTTGATCAGAGAAGGATGTGAAACAGAACGGGGACTCTCGTGGCAGAATATCTGCCGGGGAAGTCCTCCCGCTAAGCATCCTCCTGACTGACTGGCTGTTGTCACGGTAAATTACCTTGGAGCCCGTTGCCGTTGGCGCTGGTACAGGAGGGCGGAGGGGAGGAGGAGGGCCTGACCACTGGAGCGAAGGCGGACTTCTGCTTAACGGCCGCCGACACCATGTTGGCCGGAGAGAAGGAGAAGACGCCAGAAGAGGAGGAGCAGTTGGAGGGGAGGGAGGTGGAGGAGGCCATAGTGGGACTGGATGGGACAACTGGGGTGGTGGTAATCACATTTGTTAAAGAGGAGAGGAGGGGGAGAGGTGGGATGAAGGGTGGATTAAGGATGAAGGAAAGAGACAGGTTATGGTTACTTCATTGAACATGATGCTCCAATTTATTGTTTCATCAAAACATTCGAAATTCTCCACATTATGTGAGACATAATGATACACAACATGCTTTTAAGACTTTATATAAGTATGATGTTCACGTGTCCACGCACTTTTGACCATGTAGTGTATTTTCTATGAGAATTGACACGTGACGGTTATACTCCTCCAAAGTCAAATCTTCATTTTCTGTCATCATCACCAGAAAAATATGAGCAAACAAACAACATCTCTCCCCTCCCTCCCTCCCCCCCCCCCTCTCTCTTGCTTTCTGCTAAATGGAAAAGGGATGCAATTAACCAACAGAGAGAGAAAAGAGGTGTGGCTGTCAGATGAAAAGAAGCGAAGGAAGGAGAGAGGAGATGGAAGGAGGACAAAATGGAGTTGGTGATTGTTTTGTTGAAGACACAGAGACAGAAAGCCCCATGGGGGAACCTCCACTCGGCAGATCTGAGACGTTCACTTCCTGTCCGCAGACGTGTGTAGGTACAGGAATGTAAGATTTGCATGCATGTATGTATGCAGTGTTGAGCACCTGTAATTAAACAGTTAGCTGTGTAACTGCTTTTTGAAGTAGCTCGGTGGCAGCTAACGGGACTTCAGTACGGTTTGGTTCAGGCTCTTCCAAAGTGAAGTAGCTACCAGCTTGTAAAACATTTATTTCTCCCCAGGTGTCGCATGTGATTGAGTGTGTGTGTGTGTGTGTGTGTGTGTGTGTGTGTATAGTCATATGCACTCACTAGCATAAGGCGAGTTGGCTGCGGAGCCGTTGAGGAAAGTGGGCGAGCCCCCCATGTTGGTCATGCCGGTGTTGTTAGCGTAGCCGTTCATGGTGCTGGTGACTGAAGTGTAGCCGGTCTGCTGAGGCGTGGAGCTGGGCACGTAACCGTGAGGGGAAACGCTACTGCTGCTGCGCACGAAACCTGCAGGAAGTGTGGAGGAGAGGAAGAGGAGCGCGTGGTTGATTGGGCAGTCGGTCGAAGGGACGTGATGAACACAGGTCATTCGTGATATAAATCTAGCTGTTTTGCTGTGAATATGAAATACAAGTACCCTGATTGGCCTGAGGGGATTCGGAGACGTTGACGGACAGCTGCCCGGTGAAGGAGTTGACCCCCATCATGCCGCCGTGGTTGGAGCCGGAGAGCTGGGTGTGTCCTCGGGGAACGCTGTAGAGAGCTTCCGCAATGTCCGCCGCGCGCTTCAGGATGATCTCCTGTACAGGAAGAAAAGAATGATTACCACAAACATGACAACTAAAATAATCATTTTCTTGTTCGCTTTCCTTGTGGATGTTTGCATGTGTGTGTGTGTGTGTTCCTCACCTGGTTATTATGGGGCAAACCATAAAGGGCTTCTACCAGGTCGGCTGCTCTCTTTAAAATAACCTCCTGAGAGAAACAGAGAGAGAAAAAAAAGGAAGAATTTGCTTCAGTTTGTATGCAGATAACAAGTGTAATGTAGCCAAAGTTATATCACGGTTTTAGATGCATGTGAAGACATAAAGGCAGATGCAAAATAACACGTAAAAGTTATTAAAAAAAAAAAGCCACATGTGCAATCTTTCCCCCTCCTTCCTCCCCCCAACACACCACCACCCAACATCCATTTCACCATCTATTCACGATAAACAAAATTGCACTTCGCTCCTTTTAAAGGCAGTTTATCTGCTGTCAAGTCAAGTGCTTTTATGCATCTTTTTTTGCCTGTGTGTCTAAATGACATCTTGAAGTGACAGGCGTTTAAAATATACTCTAAAGTAAATCTAAAGTGCTCTGTAGGCTCTTCTGCTGTGCATTGACGTTCAATTCAGACGACTACGATCCAATGTGAGCGGTACTGGAGTGACAGTCCTTCGAACGGCAAATATACCTAAACATGTTGATTATTATTTGTATGATCTAAAACTCTCCGGTGTTTGTAAAGGTGAGCAACTTTGTGACAAGTTCTCTAATTGTTATTCACATTTTTAATATCTGGGCTGCATCTAACGATTATTTTCATTGTCGATTAATCTGTTGATTATTTTTTTTGATTAATCGATTAATTGTTGCCGCTCTACTTGTTTCAATCCTCCTCCTCTTCGGCTCTCCCAGTCCATTTTCACCTTTTTCTTCCCGCTTTGCCTCCTCATAGGGAATTGTCTTTCTTTCCCTCCCACCAAACCCCTCTCTACAACTCTCTCTTCTTTCTCAGCCTCTCTATTGTTTCTCCTCTTCTTCACCCGCCTCCTCCTCCTCCTACTCTCTCGGCTCCCACCCCGGGGTCTAAGGTGTCTTGTTTAACAGTTAATGTGTTGTCGTTTCCACAGCGTGAGGCCGCCTGGCGACAGAGAGAAAATTACTCTGTGCTTCACAGTATTAACCTGCACTGTGTGACACACACACACACACTTATGGTTGGCTGCATGTGTGCTCTTGAGTTTGTGCCTGGTGGAACATATTGCCTCTCCATCAGCGTGCGTGTGTGTGTGTGTGTGTGAGGATATGAGAGGTCACAGAGCCAGTCAGCAGTTTTAGTGTGCCTGTCCATGGTGCTAAATTCAATCTTTTACACATTATTATGGCCAGGCTGGCTCTCTGTTAACCTCTCATTATTAGACTGGTGAGCTGAGTGGCTCACACACACACACACACACTAACACACACACTCACAGAAACCTGATCCTGAATGTTCGAGCGGTTCCAGTAAGACAGTAGCTGATAAACGGGAAGGAAAGATGATCCTCTGGTAACATCATCATTATCAGGTCTGCAGGCTTCTGCTACTAAATCACTCAAAGCCTCCGACTGCCGGGATCGATGCACTTTGAATACTCTGCCTGTTTACGTCTTTTCATATTTAGACACGCAGCCACTCACATCGCCTAATTAATCTCTCCCAGGTTGCGTGTGTAAATAACAAAGCATTGTTCGTCGGATTACCTCCTGCTCAATACAAATGAATAGCGCCTCCAGCTGCATTGTGTTGATATGAATGAGAATAAAAGTGTTGTTGTCGATCTTGTGGGCATCACTTGTGTTTCAAAACAGAATAAAGAGTCTAAAATAATCCGGCTTTGACGTCCCGAGGCCATAAAGTTTTTGTCACTATGATCGCCTGCAGCAACGACGGAAATACATCTAAATGTAGCAACAAATTAAAAGGATAAATATATCTATCAGGTATGCACTATGGCACTAACTCAGTTCAACAGTTTGCAATACAATACTGCAAAAATGTTGTGTTTGTGTTCTTGATGTGATGATTTGCATGTCATTAGATATCTATGTGTCTAGGTTAAAACTGGGATCAGTTACCAACAGTTAGAAACTGTTGTTTCAACAGCATTTTAAGGATTATATTTCAATGTCAATTAGGCGTGCCGCGGTAGTCGGTGTTACACAATGTTACACGGTGTTACACGGTGTTACACGGTGTTCGGGCACACACCGATTACATTACTTGCCCACCGCTTTTTCCTCATAGAAATAAAAAAACATTTATTTCATTTTTGCCTATCAGCGCCGTGTTATCGATACATAGTCGGACGACGGACGCTACGAACTGAAAGTGAAAGTGTCTGCTCCGTACGGAGTCTCAGCTCAGAGTAGCAGGAGTCAGATTTCACACACAGGGGACGAGAGAGAGTTGACAGACAAGACGACGGCGGAGGATTTGGTGTCAAAGCGAAAAGCAAATGCGCCTATTTGATTTAAACCCAATGCTATAAGGGAACAATAAAGCGCTCTACAGATATTAAGCGTCATCTTTTCTTGTAAAATGTCCGAACCAAATTTTGTCCGGGGACAAAAGTTAATTCTTGAACTTGGAAATAGTAGTTTGACAAGATAAATGGTCAATGGACTTGCATTTATACAGCGCCTTTTTAGTCTTCTGACCACTCAAAGCGTTTTACACTACATGTCAGCATTCACCCATTCACACACACATCCATACACTGATGGCAGAGGCTGCCATGCAAGGTGATCCACCAGGATCTAATCTAAATACTCATTCACACACCGATGGCACAGCCTTCGGGAGCAATTTGGGGTTAAGTATCTTGCTCACGGACACTTCAACATGTGGACCGGAGGAGCCGGGGATCGAGGAAACAACCTGCTCTTCCTCTGAGCCACAGCCGCCCCGTCCCTCCCGTCCACTTTGTGTCTAGGGGTTCTTTTTGTGTCCGGACAATCTTAATTTAAGGCCCACGATCTTCATCAGCGAATGAAGTCCGCTCAGTAAGTAAGGGGACACATTTAGTCCAATTCTGTCCATTAACTTTCTGAGTTTACAGTCGATAATGATGAGTGACAGAAACCAACTCTGAAATGTGTCTTTTTTTAATCACAGATTGCTGCCTTTTGCTTTGATTCCTGTAATTGCTGCAATAAAAGCCTGATTTTAAAGCTTTAATCTGAAAGTGAAACGTTTGCCTCGATTCATGTGATTGTCCTACATTGTCTTTATCTGTTGTCAAATATTTATGGAATATGCGACTGACATGTCCCCTGTCATTGTCATGTCAGTCTTTAAAAATAATTTTCAAGACGCGAGCCCTTGAGTTTATTTAACTCATCGTCGAGACTTTTTTAGTCTAATCTATTCTTGTCAGTTTCAGGTAAATATGCAGGTCGACTGACAGAGAAGACGGGGATGAGTGAAAGAAAATGCAGATCTGTTGGCGGAGAGAAAGAATAACAGGAGGTGTCTAGGTGCTTTTACTGTCTGAGTTATGACCAGCCCTAATGTGATAACCATACATCACACACACACACACACGCTGCATGCATTAGGACCAGGAAATGCTGAGCGGACTATCTGCGGGGTCAGGTGTGTGTGTGTGTGTGTGTGTGTGTGTGTGACGTGCGTGCGCCGGGCCAGCACAGACATGACACACACATGACTTATTCCTCCCTAATGCTGGTACATTAGCCGCTTGATCCGCTTCTAATGTCCCATTAGGGATGCCGTACATGCAGGGTCACACCTCGCAACCGAGATGATGTCATACTGTACATGTGGGGCTCAGAAGGATGTGGGGCACAATCACAGTATTGACATGCGTGCACACACACACACATCCTCTGGGGAACATCTACTGATATGTTAGGAGATAGCGGTGGGATGTGTGGTTTCAGATTTCATCTCCTCTCACCGGTGAACATCGACATGCGGGTTTAAGTATACGAGCAGAAGTATATTGAGAGTTTCACGTCCGCATCACCAGGATTACTCATTTTGGTGATGCTGATGACATGACCTCAGTACGATGCATGACATCATTAAAATGAGTCGCGCACAGATGTCAGCTGAGTGAGTCACCAGAGGAAGTCACCAGTCTAGCGGGCGTGACACACACTGGTCAACCGTTCAATCCTTCACTGAGGAACACACATTTCTGCACACAGTGACTCCTTTAAAGTACTTCTGGATGTCGTCGGTTAGCGTTTCCTCTGTTGTGTTGAATAATCACTCCAATCATAAACAACAGTAGGGCCGCATCTAACGATTATTTCCATTGTTGATTAATCTGTCGATTATTTTCTTGAATTAATTGATTAGTTGTTTGGTCTATAAAACGTCAGAAAATGGTGAAAAGTGTCGATCAGTGTTTCCCGAAGCCCAAGATGACGTCCTCAAATGTCTCGTTTTGTCCACAACTCAAAGATATTCAGTTTACTGGCATAGAGGAGGAAAGAAGAGCAAAGTACGGCACTGAAGGCGATGTTTTTGCTTTCAGTTAATTTCGCTTCTGTTAGTTTGATTGACAGATGGTTCATCCAATCACCTGCCAAGTATTTTTTGAAAGTGCCTGCACTTTTCCAAACAGTTTCCAATGACGGCTTCTCAGCTGGTTCTGTGAAACAAACCATCTGACAGATTTTGTTTTCATCGATACACCACCTTTTTCACCCCAGGAAAGAGTAAAAAACCTTTTTTGCAATATTCCTACTTTTTTTTTGTTGTTGTTTCCACTCAGGTCTTTTAATGCACATGTGTAAAAATACACATAAAAACAGGTGGGTGGAAACACACTTACAAAAGCTTACTGACATAATCTGGGCTCAGGGTGCAGGTAACATCGTCATGCAAGAGTGCAACCTGTGCAAAAACATCACCTTTTATTCATTAAGGTTGAGAAAATATTCCATAACCTGAGAGGGCAGTTATTGTCTTTCAGTGCTGTTTCCTGCTGCAGTGAAGACGGGGCTACAAGCCAAGAGAGGTGATTGATTTCTTTGTGCATCCAAAGAGGCATTTCTGCTTCTTACTCTCTTAGTTACTGGCCGATCGCCCGCACAGGTGATTAGCAGCAGATCAGAGAATAAAAACAGTTTTACAGCAGAATCTGGTTCTTGATTATTAAACGTTTTCAGTTTGTTGAAGCTACTTAATATTTACATTCTGAAAAAAAACAACATTTAGTACATGAACAAGAAATGCTCCAGGTCTGGGAGTGTGTAACTGGGGCATAAAACAGCTGGAGTCCCCACAGAAAAGTCCCGGATTTTCCAACACGAAAGTCTCAGACTCTTCCATGTAACTTCAAAGTGTTTTAAACAGGACAATGAAAACACAGTCTGTGTGTTTTCAGGCTTCACTGTTCATATGTGTGACACTGTGTAACTGTATGTGCACATATGGATGGATGCTGAAGAGATCACAGTGACAAAAACTGGCAGCTGAACACTAATGTGTGTGTGTGTATGTGGCAAGCAAAATCCCCTCAATGTTCACTGAACAATTATAGAATCGGCTGTCCACTGGTAATCCTCTCATACACTCCACTGCCCAGTCTGTCTGTCTGTCTGTCTGTCTGTCTGTCTGCCTTCTTTATAGTGCTTGTAACAAACTCTCATAACTTCAATAAAAGGGCTGATCGATACTCGCAACGAGCAGGCAAGTGTGTGTGGCGCCAACCAAAACACACGCTATATTCACTCACCCACCAACTCACACACACACACTATAACCTCCCAACCCGTGTAATAGAGCCACCGGTCCACCAGAGGATAGTGTGTCAATGTCATGTTTTACTTCGCCGAGGCGTGAATATCACACGTGTGTATGAAGGTGCAGTACCAGCAGGGGGCAACAAAACCACTTAGTTAGGTTTAGGAAAACCGTCATAACCCTAACCCTAAAATACGTACGGAAACAACGTAACATCAGTACGGAAAACACGTGACAAACCTCACTACAAACACGTGACAAAACATCTCTACAACGCATATGACAAATGTCACGTAACCTCCAACCAAAACACCGCTCTCGAACGCCGGCCTCCTTGTTGAAAGTCCTGTGTTTGTTGGACCCGTCCACCTCCCCTCCCCCCCCTGCCATTACCGATCTTTTTCCCCTTTCATTCTACGTCATTATATTGCAGTCAGTACAGACTACAGTACATGGTGTATAAATGACATGCCTAAAGCAGGAAGGGCGTTCTTATTACACGCTTTTGCCTTGCACATTATTGTGTCATTCACACGCCTTTTCATGCGACCAGGTTTCCCACAAAATTACGCTACCATACAACTAAACCAAAATACGTTTTGAGGGAAACATGTTTTCTCCCGGATTACAGTCGCAGTTTTAAACCGTTTTAAACGTGATTAACGTTGTAAATGGAAACAAAACAAAACGAAAACGCAACGAAAATACTTAGTTAGGTTTAGGCAACAAAACTACTGGGTTAGACTTAGTACAAAAAACATCATGGTTAGGCTTAAAATTACTTCATAACAAAATGAAAACGCAAGAAATGATTACGTTTCACACGGGACACAAACAGCGGTCTTGTTGTGCTACGTCACTCGATGCGGCCGTCCGCAGACTTACAAAGGTATTTGATACGTAAAAGACAAATGTAATTCGCGACAAAATACGTTTCCTTCTAATCGTAATTGGGAATGCAATTTAGTTGTATGGGAACGTAATTTTTAGGAGACAGGGCTGGGCTGAACCTCTTCATAAAAGACAAACACAAAGTAATATTTTCACATTGCTCCGTAATGCATCCACCGACCATGAGACAAATACATGTACAGTCTCTCTCTTTCTCTCTCTCTCTCTCTCTCTCTCACACCCACACTGACTGCTGGTGGGCAGCAGTAATAAAGTCTCAGGGTTCAATCGACGACTAGGCTGCACCATGATGAATTACTCTGGAATGCACACACACACATGCACGCACACACACAGAAACAAACATGCAAGAGGAACATTGCTCTAAACAGAGAGCATCAACAGTGCGACGCAGCAAAAAGAGTCACATGTCCAACTTGTGTGTTCAGGGAAAGTCTCAATCGAAAACCTGAATAAAAATCTGATCTTATAATCATTCCAGTTCTCGTGCTCCCTAAGAACGTGCTGTTAATCTCGTCATGATGGAAAAGCTCTCCACGTTTGGCACCGATTCGTCTCCCCGTTGGTTAGACCTGGTACCCGATCAATGCATCCAGATACACTGGTTGCATTTCCAGCAGCTTGCCGGTTCTCATTGTAGTTTTGCCTGGAAATATCTTGTGTGACATCATGTTGCTTATAATAAACTTGACCGGTTATCCAAAAGTACACTGCCAATATTGTTTTTTTAATAATGTTAAAGTGCTTTATGGTGGACTGGGGTCAGAAGTGATATCAGTATTTGGTCCTTGAAGTATTTATGGACCCATTTAGTGCACGTAATATGCTCATTTGTTTTATTTCTCCTGACAAGCACGGCCAAAAAATAATATGTTGGCTGAAGCAAGATTTGTCATTTTTTTCCTCCTTATATTTGCCACTAATAAAATGTTACTGTAAAGGTTAACTCTTCTGCACAGGTTTGGCTTAATTAAGGCACATGTTTCATCTGTAGTGGAGTGGAGTGCCCAAATATAATAACAACAATAAAAGAATCAACCAAGAAAAATAGCTAGCTTATGTAGCAACCACTTCTTCTTCCACACTCCCAGCATGCTTCATGGGAACTGAATGAACAAAATGCAGGTCTGACCAATTCGATTGCTTAGATCAAATCATACGTTGTATAAATAAACGAGAGGGGAGGAGGTAAAGCTTTATTTCCCCTCTTCATGTCAGAGGAAACCCAGAGAGGAAAAGGTGGAAGCATTGCATATTCTGTGTTAACAAGGTGTGTTTCATGCTCTGTAAATCTCTCACAAATCGAGTGTGTGTTTGTGTGCACGTGTGTGTGTTTATGGATGAAGAAATGAGTCAACCCTTCTTCTTCTGCTCTGACTCAGCCTTTACTAGAAGGTGGAACTAACGTCACTTTGGGCTGCTAACATCATTTCCCCGAGCTGATTTTTCTGCAGCACTCGATGTAAGTCGCTCTAAATATAACAGGCCTGGTCATGGGTGAAAGCTTTTAAAAGAGCTGCATTTTCTCTGACTTCATTCCTCTACTCCATTCCGGACTCCAACAGCCTTTTGCACAATTTATGCTGTAGTAATGTTAAAGCTTAACACTTTTTCCCATCCTCTCCGAAGCCTAGGGCTGTCCCGAATACCAGTTTTTGGGCTCCGGAGCTTCAATGTGGGGACTCAACCTGCTGGACCACCGTGACCAGAGGAGAGCTTTAATCTCTCTGTTAGTAGGCGGCAGAGAATGGTGTCATGAAAGCAGGCAGCACAATTCCTCTATCACACACTAAGAGGCTTCCCCCACACGTTTTTTCAAACTAAATTGTGTCATGATGAGTCCACGAGTGCTGGTTTTACACCTCTTTGTCCGCACTCAGCATCTATCCGTCTGTGTGTGATTGTAGCCTACGTCAAATTCACGTCGCGGGCCCTCTCGCCCCTAAACGGCGGTGTTTTGTGCCTGCTGTCTCCGCGCGTATCCGGCAGTGCCCGGCTGCAGGCCTCTGCGTAATCCCATGCGACCTTCCTCTCAGCCCGACATATGCAACGGCGACGAGGACTCTGGCTTGGCTCGTCTCCATGACAGGACTCAGCCAGACATTTCTCCGTTCTCGGCTGAGACGGACGGCATAGCGCTGCAACACGTGTATTTCGGTTTAATTAAAGGCATTCATTTTTAAGGATTCTGTTACTCTACAGTATTGTTGTTTGTATTTTTATTTGTTATTGAATAAGAAACATGCAGTAAACATACTATAGCCCCTAGCCATAAATGTTCTAACACTCATTATATTTATCCGATTTCCCAGGTTTCCAGGTTTTAATACCAGCATTTATTACACGGCTTTGTTGAATACTTGATTCTGATTGGTCAATCACGGCATTATACGGTCTGTTATTTCTTTATAGCCGACCGTTGCTATGTATAACAGACCGTTGCTATGGTCACAGTTCTGATGTCGGACTCTGGAGGACCGTTTTTGTGTCAAATTATTGATTTTGAAGAAAGTAGCCGTGTAATAAGTGGGATAATGTACAGCTAGCGGGTCATTGTTGTGAAATAAACCCCTTCAGGGCCATGAGAGACCGCTCCGCTTTGCATCGGGGTGCCGCATCACCCTGTCGGGGTTTCATTTCACAATGACCGGCTCGCTGTACATCATCCCTTACTTAGAGAACGAGGCTGAAAAACACTATGATGTACAGTACAGTATATTGTAAACAAGTGAAAGCAATAAATACTCCTGACTACGAATCCACCGGCTTCACAACATTTGAGGAGTGAAGAAAGATATGTGTGTGATGTATTAAACACGTTCCCACAGTGACGTTACATTGCTAACACATGAGCAGGAGCCAGGGCGTCGACACGGCGGTGATGACATCGCGTCATAGCCACATCATCACATCATGACCAGCGCCCATTCATTTAATGATGTCACAGCAAAGACAGCCGGTCCTGGATCAGCTCCAGTGGGGACGAGGAGCCAATCAACAGCAGCTGTGTAAAAGGTCATGACCCACCCTGCCCACCCAGACAGGCAAGCCCTAAGTTGAATCAGGTTAACTCAGCATGCTCACACACACACACACACACACTCACACACACACACACGCACTTTGAAAAGTCACCCTGCATGTACAGATCAAGATGACAGCGTTCGGTATCAAAGCGGCGCTCATCGTTTGGTGCTAATTGTTTACATCTGCTGATCCTTTAAACACTCTGCTTGATCTCCAGCTGATAAACAAATAATCAGATATGACTCTCTGATCTGGAGAAGATTCAAACGTTCACCCTGTTAAACGGGTTTAAGCAGCTCACACACACACAGAGTTCACGGAGAGGTAAAAACACAACCCACAGGAGATTTGAAAACACACATTCTGCTTAGAAATATAAAAATAACACACACGCAAAACAAACAAATAAAACATAAACACAAATGATTTTGTTCTTAGTGTTTTAACGTGTGTGCGTCTCTGTGTGCTTGTTCTTTGACAGCAGAGCAACTCAGTGTAGCAACTGAGAAGTTGTTGGTTTGATCTCTGTGAAGAGCTACTGTATCTGTGTTTCTGAAGTGCCCCTAAGCAAGAGATGGAGCCTCGCTCATTTCTACTGTCCAGTTAAGGCATCAGATAAATGTGCAAGAGGTGAATGTTTTTTCGATACCTTTGGCAGCCTCTCGGGGTCCCCGGGGTGCCGAGGGATGACCTTCTGAAGCCTCTGGAAACCGTAGTCGATGGTTGGCTCATTCAGTGCTGCAGAAGACAAAGAGAAACAGAAAAGGGGGGGTGAGTAAAAAATGGTTGTTTTGTTGTTAATTCCTCCAACTACAGTATCCAACTACATTATAGAAGTTGCTTAAAGATGTCATGAGATAGGCACTTCAACTTCCTGGAAAAGGCTGCAACTTCAGTGGTGACCTAATGCCGCACTTGTGGGTGTGACTGTAAAGTCCAACCAATAAAGTCATTGAAAATATTTGAACGATTTCAACTTTCTTTCATTTACAACTGTAGTCCATTGGTTTACACTTAAAATTAATTTCATGGAACCTTTGGGTAAGATAATACTGAGCATCCAGTACTTAGAAACAAGCTGTAAACGCAACACTGAATTAGTATCACCTTTTAAGATCATATGGCAAATTTGTTAGCAAACAGTTGATTATCCAGCAGATACTGAGCAACAATAGCATTCATTTGGAGTTGTGTTAATGTAAACCTGATAGATAAGTCCAATATTCACTCTCTTTAAACTCTGCTTTGGTCTCCACCAACTCCTGAAATAAAAATCTGACTCTTCAGCTGCTAAATGCTTCATTTTGGACAAGATTCTGCCTCACTGATCCATATGTTTTAGTCTTGCCCATCTCTCCATAACTATTGGTCCACTATTTTTGAAACATTATCCGGGGTACTTCAGCTGCCCTTTGATCCATTTGCATTAAAAAGAAACAAAGACAAAAACAAAGAAAACAAGACGTGTACATACACATCTTGTTTTGTAAGTACTGCTTTTTTCATATACATAACGTTTTAATGCTATTATTTTTATATGGAACCATTTGAGTATCTTCTGTTTACTATAGAAAAACACCAATAAAAAAGATTTTTTCAAAAAGATAAATGCTTAATTTTGTTCACCAGCTAGTTGCTAATTTAGTCTGCCTACTGTTTGGTGCTGGACAGGTAGCGTATATCTAGAAGATTTTGTCCTGAATACAGCTGCCTGCTGTATTCCAACCAAAACAGTTAACATGGAACGCGGTAGCAGATTATGGATGTTAAAATGTTACACGGTGCACCTTTAATGCCTGCACACATGATAAACAGACACAGAATCACAACATCTGTGCCGAACAGCGGGGGGGATCTGAGCACTGAGGAGAGAGGATGACATCCCATTTTGTGACATTTTGTTCCCAACTCCCACGCTGGTATCAAGTAGGTTTTTTTTTGTAAGACTGGGTTGGAAAATAATGAACCTGCTCAGCATGATCTCTGAAAGGCGACAGAAGCCTGGAGGTTAGAGAGGCGGGCTTGTGACTGCAAGGTCGGCAGTTCAAAATCTGGCTGGGAAACTGTAACTGAGGAAGCTGCTCAGTGGAGGACTGGTTGTTCTGAGAGGCTGCTGGTGTGAAAATGTGTGACTTTTGTTTTTGTCTGCTGATGAGCATTTAAACGCTTCCCCTTACATGTTGGTGATTCGAACCATCAGTCGAGAAGTCACCCGAGTTGAGCTTTATTTTGCTAGTCGCATCTGTGCACTTTTTTAAAAAGTTGTTGTTGTACAAAGAGCAACACAGAATAATTGCATGGCAGGAGAGGCACTCTGTGGTGTGCTAGGATTTTATGATTAAACTGTATGGTAATCTGACGTCTTCACGTCACAGATGATGATAAAAGACACTGCAACGTGAGTCTCAGGGTTGGAAATTAACTTTTTTGTCCACCTGCCGCTGTGGCCTCGAGCTCAGCATTCTGGCTGTCCCCATCTTGGTTTTTGGCCGTCGCCATGCTAAGTACAACCGAACACTGAATAAGACATTTTTTGGCAACGAAAAATGTTATAAGTAACTTTCATGAACTAAAAACACACTGTGAAAGAGTTAAATTTGTAAGACGTAAACATATACAACTCCCAGACCGGACAACACCGTGGTAGCGACCTGTCAATCACGTGGTAGCCACGCCCTAAAGCATCCCCTGCTTTATGGTCTATTTGACTCTAAATGGGACCATAATTTACTAAATGAACATCATGCTGTATTGAAGAAGACTTGAAGCTAGCGATTGAGACCATAAACTCATGTTTACAATGTTTACTGAGGTAATAAATCAAGTGAGAAGTAGGCTCATTTTCTCATAGAGGTCTATACAATCAGACTTCTTTTTGCAACCGGAGGAGTCGCCCCCTGCTGGATATTAGAAATAATGCAAGTTTAAGGCACCTCCCATTGGCTTCACTTCTCAGAACCAGAGGTAGCACACTGGAGGTAAATGAGGGAAATGGTTTGGGTCAAATGGGACTTTTAAACAATTTCAGACTTGGACACTGCTGTTCTACTGTTGGGATCAGTGATAGCAGCCCAACAACATGCAACATGCAAATGTTCAGAGATGGATAGACCTAACTAATGGTGTCAAAAGCATCTGTATGATAATAACACTGCAGTTATAATTTAAAGGGTCTTAAAGAAAGCTTAGCGTTCGTCTTAATGTTGCAATTACGTTCTTCTGCAGTCGTTATCCAATCAATATGTCAATCAAGACGGGCTCTGAAAGCTCTGTCAGTCAGACCGATGGTTTTGTGTGCGTTTATTTATCTGTACTGAACATGTGTCTTCGCCCTATGCTAAAGTTACTGCATGTGTGTGTGTGTATGACAGATGGAGGGAGGAATAAGAGAAGAAAAAAGAGGTGGAGAAGCTGCGCTGGATGAAGAGATGTAGGTGTGGGGTGTGTGTGTGTGTGTGTGTGTGTGTGTGTGTGTGTGTGTGTGTGTGTGATGTCCAAGTGTGCAGCTGGAGTGATATTTGGTACTTTCCACATCCAGCGCTGATAAATTACTTGCAGCTGAATGTCTTATGTGTTGTTTTCTAGTTTCTTTTAGCATGTGTGTGTGTGTGTGTGTGTGTGTGTGTGTGTGTGTGTGTGTGTGTGTGTGTGTGTGTGTGTGTGTGTGTGCGCATGTGTTTTATATGTATGTGTTTTATTATCACATCACACCCAAGTTTCTGGTTTCTGTTATGTCCTAAACCACTCAATTTGTTAGCAACATAACTTCATAAATTGTGAGCTGTAAAAAAAAAAATACCAGATGTTAAACTGCCATGAATAGTTCTCCCACACAAAGTTCTGGACAAATTATGATTTTATGATTTATATATGCTAATTACATCAACATGATTGGTGTGGAGGAGTTAGGTCGAGGAGAACAGAGGAGAACGTGAAGCAAGGGATAGATGGAAGAGACTAAAAGAATATATTTAAGAGAGGAGGTGAGGGAATAAAGATAGGAAAGCAGTTGTTAAACCATCCAAAAAAAGGAAAGAAAAAAAAAACTAAGTTGAGAAAAACAAAAGCACAAAAACAGCTGCCTAACAGTCGGTGGGATATCAACTGTCAGAATTAACTGCCAGTGTCAGATCCACACACTCTGCACATCTCTGGAGACGTTTAACCGATGCCAGCACTAATATAACACACACACACACACACACAAAGACACATAATGTACATAACAGGATGACCTAAAGTAGTTTCGATGCCTCAGGCCTGAAGTGTCTCCAACCGACTCTTTATTAATAGAACAATATGCTCCTTAAATCACTGGATGGTGTGTGAATGTTTGTGTGTTTATGTGTGTGTACAGGCTAATGTCAGAGTGTGTGTGTGTGTGTGTGTGTGTGTGTACTTTGAAGACAAAAGGTCAGGTTTCTCCAACGATTTCTTTGGTGGTTTCTTTCTGCACAGAAACAGAAATAGTATCAGTGCAGCAAAAGCCGTCCAATTGATTACACATCAGCTGTAAAAGGCATCGGTAATACCAGCAAGCCAAAGTGCATCCACCACAGAAACACTGGTCACACTGACACCCGCAAGCACCAAATACACTTATCTCCAGTCTTACAGATGGGTTTCCCAGTGACGCTGTTTTGAGATGTGCGACTCCCGCTGAGAAACTCCCTAAAAACATATCAACTACTCCAACATCCATCCTGAACGATGATAACAATCGATCTTAGTCAGGAGTGTTTTCTTGCAGCAAATCTATGAACGCTCTTTCATTTTTACCCCCTCTTAGTTAACTAATCGGTCGTTTTGGTCTTAGTCGACTAAGATTTCTTAGTCGATTAGTTATTTTTTATGCTTTTTTCATGCTGAATGACTTATTTCAAAGAAACTTATGAGCACATCTCTGGGAAACACAAGATTTAAAGTTGTGCTTTTGAGTGATTCTTTGTGGAGAAACTCAGTTTCACAGATCTGTCGATTAAATCAATTAATCAATTTGTGTGTAATTCACATAATTGTGAACCAGGAAGTATAAAGAGCGACAAACACCGCGTAGGGAGGAGGTCGGGGTGGATTGGTGGGTCTAAAAATACCGAACTTTCGCCCAGGAGACCGGTGTTCGTGTCCCGTGTGAAACAAGAAGTCAACGTTGATTTGTCACGTAAGTTACGTACTTAAGTAACGCCACTTCAGGAGTTATTTTAAGCCAAACCACGACCTTTCCCTAGACCTAACTAAGTAGTTTTGTTGCCTAAACCTAAACAAATCGATCTTTTCTTAAGCCTACCTAAGTAGCTTTCTTGCCTAAACCTAAGGAAGTTGTTTCCTGTAAAGACGGAAGTTTATTTTGAAAAGACTGTATGCATGTAATAAGCATAAAATTGACACGTGTTGCTGGACATTCATACGAAAATCAATGAAAAAGGAGGAATAACTCTTTCGCAACATATCATACGAAACGTTGTATGAAAATACGTTGCATTCTACCACCCTGCTGCCCAGGAAAGCCTTTCGGCATGAATCCCTCCTGCTCTCCTCCACCTCCCCATCCCCCCTCTCTTCTGCACCGTCTCCTTCCCCCTCTTTCTTAACTACACCTTCTGCCACTTTCATCCATCCATCCATCCACTCCTCCATCACTCCCCCTCCAGCCTCGCTCTTCCTCAGAGTCCAGAGCTGCCCGCAGATCAATACTCATAGAAGTTTCATGAGGACAGACCCTCCACTCCTGTTTCACAATAAAATGTGAACAGAAGGAGGGAGACAGAAGGAAAAAGAAGAAGCGGGGGAAGAGAAAAAGCATGCTGCATGTCTAGGATTTCTTATGCTTTTATTATACTGTACAATGGTGATGTTTTTCTAGTTATGTTTTGGCAGTGTTTAAACAAAAGAGAGCAAAGGTGGGAAAGGAGAAAAACAAGGGCGAAGCTGGGTGGATGAAAGGACAAGACGGGGCTGATGTAAAAGGAGAAGGAGAAGAAGAAGACGAAGAAGAGGAGGAGAGGAGGTGTGGTGGGATCGATCCTCTGGCCAGCCGGCAGTTCAATACCACTGAATTATTGCTTCATTCTTCCCCTTATGAGATGAGATCTCTTTCTCTCTGGCTCCACTCCTCTCAGCGACTTTCTGTGCGTTTGTATATGTGTGTATGTACATGCGTGTATCTGCATGTGTGTATCAGTATCGGTGTGATCCACTTATGAGCCGATCAATACTTTACAATCTGGTTTTAAAAGTCCACCTTTCTGTCTCTCTTTTTTACTGTCTCTCTCTCTATACTTCAATCTCTTTTATTTCTCTCTTTCCGTGTCCGCAAAATGAAAGTTGAATTGCTCGTAAAAGAGAGAAAAGTCTAAAATTGTGACGCCTTTCAGCTTTTCACTGAAAGTTTCTTCTCCTCGGCTGAGATATGGATTTTCTTATGCAGCTGCATTGACGATAAATCAGCTCTACATATGTGTGTGTGTGTGTGTGTGTGTGTGTGTGTGTGTGTGTGTTCTCATGTGTAACGTCTGTGTGTGTGAGAGCATTTATTGATTGTCACTTTGTACCATTGTATTTTTATAGGAGTGTGTGATGTCGAGAATGTTAATTTTTCCCACCAGGCCGATGAAGCAGCCATACGGCACTATGTGTGTGTGTGTGTGTGTGTGTGTGTGTGTGTGTGTGTGTGTGTGTGTGGTAGACCATCTGTTTACCAGACTACTCACCATCTTTCCCTCATATCTCTCTGATTTACAATTACTTTCAACTCCTGCCCCTGTTTGAAAGTGCGTGTGGTAAGTTGTGTAAGACACGACCCTGTGCAAGGGTGGCTTTGTGTGTGTTTACGTTGCTGCATACTTGCGTGCGTGCGCTCGCGAGCGTGGTTAATTGCTCGCTCCTTACACCCAGAGGCAACCACAGCTAAGCAGCGCTGAAAAACCTCAACAGCCAATCAGCCTCCACCGCCGTGACCTTTCACCAGCGACTTCCAGAAAGGAGTCGACCTTGAGGCGGGGTCAGGCAACCGCAGTAACGGATCGCGTTTCCTGGGTCACATGTTGAAGCGATCAGCCAATGGCGAGGTCACGGGGGGTCATCTCCGCCCAATAGGAGACGCAGTTAGACACCAGACGGACCAATTACCGGCCGGCTAGCCTCAGGGTCGGACCAAAGATGTTTTGACTGAGGAACATTGAAGGAGGCACACAGGACGAGTACCTTGGTCTGTACAAAGAAACTACCGACCAAGAACATTTAAAGGATAAGTGTGAAGCTGTTTAGGGGGATCTATTGGCAGAAATGGAATATAATATAATATTAATAAATATGTTTTCTTTAGTGTATAATCACCTGAAACTAAGAATTGTTGTGTTTTTGTTACCTTAGAATGAGCCATTTATATCTACATAGGGAGCGGGTCCATTCCTCACGGAGTCTGCCATGTTACAAACCAAACTCTGTTAACTTTTCCTGCTTGGGCCGGAGTCGATAACGTTACTCGCTCCCGTCACCGCCGCTCTCTTTCTCTTGCTTCACCACTCACTTCTCACGTACACACACACTCTAAGCACTCTACTCTTACAACAACTGGCTCTAGAGAGGGCCATTTTTGCGTCACCCACCGAAGCAATCCTACACACTTGGGACACGGAGTAGTTGTAATCTGCAACCTCACCGCTAGATACCGCCAGATCCTACACACTGTTCCTGTGAGCGACACGTAGCATAACTCACACTGCCCTGAAGAACATCACTTGACTTGTCTCAATCTTAAAGGGACCTTGTACCTTAAAGGGAGATTTGTCAAGTATTTAATACTCTTATCAACATGGGAGCGGGCAATTATGTTTGCTTTATGCATTTATTATTGGAAATCAATTAAAAACACAAAACAATGACAAATATTGTCCAGAAACCCTCACAAGTACTGCATTTAGCATAAAAAATACGCTCAAATCATAACATGGCAAACTCAAACCCAACAGGCAACAACAGCTGTCAGTGTGTCAGTGTGCTGACTTGACTATGACTTGCCCCAAACTGCATGTGATTATCATAAAGTGGGCATGTCTGTAAAGGGGAGACTTGTGGGTACCCATAGAACCCATTTTCATTGACATATCTTGATACCAATGGATTCATCAGGTTTTCTAGTTTCATATGGTGCCAATATCTCCATTCTAGCTTTAAAACTCAGCCTGCTACAGACTAAAAATCGCAAGTTGCTTTAAAGAAATTAAAACAAATTAATGCGTTATTATCACGTTAACTTTCACAACCCTATTTTATCGTGTTTTCTAATATCATTCTATACATGATGTGACTTGAAGCACACTGAATTAATTTTAATAAAACATGCTACATGATTTAAACTCGCTCTGCCTTTACTGAGAACAAAGCTTGAAACACAAAACTCATTACTTTCTTTAGCATTTTTCAGGAGATATTAAAGCTTTCATGAACTTGACGCCAACATTAAAAGTGACGATTTATTCATGGCGAGTTTGTTTCATCTCTATTGATCATCTTTAAATCCTCATCGTTATCTCTGGGTCATTAAACGTCTCCAAAGATTATTTATACAGCAGCCGTGTTTCTTTTCTGTCTTTCCTCTCTGGGAATGACGTCATCATTATGGTGTGATGGAGCCATGTTGAGCGGATCAATACCAGACATCACATCACCTCCATCCATTTCCACATGTATGTGCGAACTAAATGAGCAAACACACACACACACACACGCTTTCTTCCTCACTTCTCTCCTTTTCCTCCTCGACTGAGTTTAGCAGGAAAACGCTCATTCCCAGTCAGCAGTCCGGTTAGAAATCACACACTCTTTTTCCAACATTGTGTGTGTTTGTGTGTGTGTTAGTAAACTGGGTGTTCTGGGTGATTTCACTAATAGTTTCAGTATGGAGAGCTATAAAGAGCAGACTGTTTAATTGTAGCTGGTTTTAACGAGCCTCTGATTATGGCAGCATTCTGACGAGTGTGGGTCGTTAATGTTGACTAATCTACAGTCATTAGTTCAACACTGTCTGGCCCGAGAGTGAACTGCAACTCATAGACGCTATTCACACACGCAGACACAGACACAAACAGGCATAAGTTCGTATATATGCAAACACGCATTGATAAAAAAGAAAAATGAAAAGAACCCTCTAGAAGATAGAAGACAAATCACAGCAATACTGTATACTTAAATCAAGAGCTTCTACATGTGTGTTTGTACGTGTTTGTGTGGTTGACCCTACCTGTGTATATGAACCGTCCTGGTGTGCCTTTGCAGAACTGTTTGGACTTGTAAGACAGAGTGACCTCGACGACCCCGGGGATGTGTCTGGGAGGCGTCTGCACCCGGATGGCGTGCGGCGTGATCAACTAGAGAAGGAAGGAAAGGGCGGACCAAGAGTCAGTACACAAAAACACATCACCTGATCGGGACAAAGTGATGCAGCTCTCTACGATAGTTCTTACAACATCAATACAATCACTGACGTAACTTTTAGAGTTTCTTTGCCAACAGACATCTTGATTAGGTGTAGACGGGTTCTATTGTTTACACCATGCATTAAAACACGTGTTTTTTTCCTTTAAATCTGACTCTGGATTCAGATTTGACCATTACTGTATGTTATTCTGTATGAACTTTCTTGTTGGAGCTCCACTCTAAAGTTTATTTTATTTAGTGGGTTGGAGATATCTTGCATTTGCACTCCTTAATGTGGTGAAAGGCTTCTCTAACTGAGCTGTATTTCCTAGGGCTGTCAAAGATAACGCGATAATAACGCGTTAACACAAATTCGTTGTAACGCCACTAATTTATGTAACGCATTAACGCAACTTGCGATTTTTAGGTTGTAGCGGGCTCAGTTTTAAAGCTAGAATGAAGCTACTAGCTTGTCGGTAAGGAGGTTAAATAACGCTCCAAACTTACGCTAAATTTGGACGAGGAAAAACTGTCATGGCGTTTTTCAGAGGGGTCCCTTTGATATAATAAATAACAATTCCCAAAATGTATATCTATGTATTTATTTGTTACATTTTGTTTTACAAAGTTAAGAAAGCAATATTTAAGTCAAGCCTGTTGTTGCCTTACACATAAAAGAATGATCCCAGTCACTGGTATCAGATCGGTACTCTGTATCGGCCGATACCCAAAGCCCAGGTATTGCTATCAGTCTCCGGACTGAAAAAGTCGGATCGGTGCATCCCTAAAAATGAATCATTGTATTGAGCTGTATGTGACAAACACTAACTTTTTAGCATCACATTTTTATTTTTCAAAAATAGTTTTTACTATTTGGCCCAGGTTTGAAAAATCTGCAGGTAGGAGGAAGAGCTGCAGACGAACACAACTTGGCAAACATGCAAACACTTTCCACCGCCAAAAAAAATTTCAAACTGTGTTTTTCTCGCTTCGGAATCAATAATCAGGTTGAGTGCAAATGAAACATTTGGTTGGCCAAAATCCATTAGAAGCCAGTCTGAGGAACGCCAAGAGAGCTGAGTCAGTTTGAACTGAACTGAACTGAGACTCTGTACACATGTTAGTGTGTGTAAGTGTGGCTCTCAACACTGTAAACAAACCCCTCAGCTCTTAACACACACACACACACACACACACACACACATCCACGTATGCCAGCATGTACACACACACTGGGTGTTGTTGTTGGAAGGGAGCCATGGTCGCTCGGCGCACACGGTGAGTGGAGTCAGAAGACAAATAAACATTCTGTAGAGGAGTTGCGCTGGGGAAAAGTACGACAGTGTGCTCTGTATGTGTGTGTGTGTGTGTGTGTGTGTTTGTGTGTGTGTGTGTGTGTGTGTGTAAGCATTAAGCCGATGGCTATCAAAATCTGCTGATCTGATCAGTATTCCACAGAGAACGAAACAGAGGGAGAGTGGGTGAGGAAGGTAGAGATGGGCGGCGGTCGCTTGTTGGTGGGGACTCATTAGAGAGGCAAACCTCACTTAGACAAACATTCACATGATCACACGCAGTTAAGAGCCCGACCGTGAGGGAAAAGTATGTTTTCATATTGAATTACTTCCAACGGTCCGAGGGCGAAAGCACACAGTTGAGGGGTTGAAACAACATCGAGACAGGATGGCGATTGCAGGCGAACTGACCTCGCTCCAAACCAGCATGGTACCGAAGATGACTTGGAGACCGTCGAAGAAGTTGTCCCCTATGATGATGACCGTCGCGCCCCCCGTAGTCCACCCTTCGCTGGGACTGATGGCTTTAATGCACGGAGCTGTTCCTGGAGCGACGAGAGGAGGATTATAGTAGCCAAGAGAGAGAGAGAGAGGAGTAAAACAAACATTCAAAGATTGTTGGCATTTCAGAAAACGTTCACCCTTGACATGTGAAACGTTACTCAACAAGTCGTGGTTGTAGAGAAAACATTTGTTTCATTTATATACCAATCAGTCACTAAACTGGGGGGGAAATCTGGCTTGAAGCCTTTTCATCCCTTTTGCATCTGCACCTCATATTTCTTCATGCTACACCCTTGGCTTTTGGCAGTGGACCCAGATGAGCACACCACACTCATGCTCTGAATACACTACAGAGTCAAAGTCTTTCTATACTGGTCCTTCAGTAGTGAGGTTTCTCCTGGTAAACTGTTCTACTGAGTGGAATGAGAGAATAAACAGAGGAAATGACAGCTGATGTTTTAGATTAGTTTTTGGCTTCTTTTCTTTTCATTGTCAAACTCAATTAAATTTATTTTCATATAGCGTCAAATCATAACGGAAGTTATCTCGAGACGCTTTTCATATAGAGCAGGTCTAGTTGTTTAGTTCTATCTAACATACACTGTTCCCAAATGACAAGAACCAACAAAAAGTCTTTGCAGGCCTTCGGAGACAGAGATGAGCCACTAAAGAAAAAAGATTTACGCAATTTATTGCTGTTAAAAAATGCTGTTTCAAAAATGTTTTATTAGTACGTGAAGATGAGGAAAATGCATTCATGATTTCTCATACTTTTAACTATTTTAAATGCAACGTGATACCATCATTTTGAGAGAATCCGTACCGTTTATTTACTGTTTGTTTATCCCGAAGCCCGACTGACATGAGATTACGGCAGTTCGTTTTTAAAACTAATGATATGACACGGATAAAAACACACACAGAAGGCTCATAATACCTCAGACAGAATGGATACAGTCAGCTTTATGTCACTTCCGTATTGTGTGAGTGTGTATAAGCTCGTATCCAATCCCATATCGCAACAATAAAAGCTTGTCTGTCAAAAACCAACTCTCCTCAAAGTGTGTGTGTGTGATTATCAGCGTTCATCTGAATTACAACAACATCCTTCAGTCTGGGTTTGCTTATGAAAAAGAATCATAATGATATTAGACCTAGCAACACACACACATACACAAAGAGCATCACACCATGCATTGTGTGTGTGTGTGTGTGTGTGTGTGTGGGTGTGTGTGTGTGTAGTGGGTTGGATTAGCCAGATGGAGGGGCAGGAATCACCTGATAGGATTAAACCATCAACCATCTGGTGGCCATGCTGCTTACGCTCACACACATTCACACACACACACACACAGACACAGGCACACACACTCTTGTGTTACCGTGTTCTAGGTAAGACTGCGTTCCTTCCACGGGGTCGAGTCTGCGGGCCCGTCGGCCATGTTTGGAGTTGTTGTGGACGAACATGTTGTCGGAGACTGACAGGACATGTCCCTCCACGCTCACCGTAGTCGATACCACCACCTGGAGAGAAGCAGGGGACGGGATGGAGGAGGGGGGGGACAGACGTGGGGAGTGGTGAGATAGAAGAGAGGAGGGTTGGGTGAGATGGGAGGAAGAACGGGAGGAAAAGAGTGGACAAAGAGGGAGAGGGCAAAGGGAAAGAAGAGGAGAAAAGAAAAAAAACGAAGAATTACAAAGTGTGGGGTCGGGAGATCATCGCAAGCTGGAGTTAAAAGCGTGAAACTGTGAAAAGCTCCTTAAATGTAACCCGTTATCACTGCTATTACCATCACACTCAACACACACTAAGTAAGCGTGTGTATATGCGTGGTGTCTATCCTCCTCTGTTCAATAGTTCCTGATGGGTCCAGCCCTTAATTATCTCCCAGGGAAACAGAGCTGTCTTCTCTGGTTCCACTACAATAGAGCTGCACAATTAGAGGCACAGATACTGTCACACACTCGCTACCGTACCACTCTCTCTCTCTCTCTCTCTCTCTCTCTCTCTCTCACACACACACTATCTCACACACACAGCACAGACGCAACAATCACACATATACATATCACACACACACGCGTGCCATGGTAATAAATCTATCAGTATCTCCTGGGCGTCCACTCAGACTCAAGTGGTGTCTTCCTGATTGTGTTGTGGCCGTGAAGATAAGGAAATAATAAAGACTGCACTGCCTTAAATCTTATTCACAACCCCACAACATCCTTTCTGTCTTTCTTCTTCTCTCTTTCTTCCCTCCTTTCTTTCTCTCTCTCTCTCCCTGCATTGTGTGTATATTTATGTTCTGACTCTTCAGGGTCAGGATCTCATGTTTCCTGTAAAGGCTCTGATAGCTTATTTACTTAAACAGAAACACACACACATTCCTGTGTTTATGTGTTACAATAACCATAAAGTTATGTGTGTTATTATGTGTTATGTCCACAGGGAAAGTACAGAGAGACTGAGGGAAGTGAAGGACATGCAAACACACAGAAAAAGGAAGATTTAAATGAGAAGAGTAAAAACAGTGTGGTGGTTTCTACCTGGAACCTCCTCATGTCTCGTGGGTTTCCCGCATTTTTTAGACAGTTCTGGTTGCACTTGAGGAAAAACTTGAGGAAGAATCTGTAGAGACAGAGAGGACACACAGGTTAACATTAGACCAGAGGGAAGACTATACCCCACTGCTTTCCTTCAGGATATGTGAATTCAAGGTCAGTCTCCAACATACAGCACAGTCAGAACCCCAAATGCAGATGGAGAAATTAATATTTCATGCTGCTGGAAAGTCAAAATTCCTTGTGGATGTGTGGAACATGTTTTTTTGTTCCTAAATCCACACGACTGCTTTGAAATGCCACATGAAGGTGTTGGATGAACATACAAGAAGGCAAATACAGCAGCACACTCCAGCAAAACTGGAGACTGTGAGCCAGTTTAAGTTTGAGAAAATCGGAAGTTTTGTATCCAAACTTCAACATACTGTACTTCCCTCCTGCCTTCGCCTTTCTTCAGGTCTTTGTTCAACTTGACCATCATCCTCAGTGATTTCTAGCAATGTGAATTCCCACTGCAACTTTATTTAGATTATGGCTTAAAAAAAAACTTGCTTTTTAAGATTTTTAAAATATTTCTCGTAGAGGTGTTTTCTGATCTCTAACCCTGATGTTAAATCATAAAGAAAGGGGGGAACTGTGTTGACATTGTGTGTTTGAAACGGGACCATATGTCATGAATCTATATTACAGAATAAATCAAACACACAGATGGCCATCAACAGCTAACAAACACATCCAGGTTGTGTTTTGGTGTGAGCCAGCTGGCCAGCCTCGCAGAAACAACAAGGCACACTCTCACAATAACACATACACACACACACACACACACACGTGTACGTTTGTGTTTGTTACATCTGTGTGTGTTACAGCTCGATAAAAGCAACACAACTTCACACAGAGGGCACTCTCATGTCTTTGTCCCTCTTTTAAGGCCTTTACACACCGGGGGCGTGACGAAAAAAACGACATGAAAATGTGAAATACTCGCCTGCTAACATTATATGTCTAGGGCTTTTATTGTGAAAGGTAAGAACGGAAGGAGCGCCTCTGATCTGCGCTGCCTTTGTCAAGTTTGAAAGCCTTCGTGTTGTTGTTTCATAAATATAGGCGCAACCGGTTCCGCACAACGTGATTGGTTGATGCCTTTATTCGCGGTGTGAAAGCTCAGAAAATCGCCGTAATCGCGTAAAATTACATTGCTTTTTCGTCGTGGAATATTTGTGTTTTGTGTGAAAGTACTCATCACAAAAACAGTTCATTTTTTTTTTCCGTATGAATTAATCGGAAAAAAAAACGCCACCGGTGTGTAACGGCCTTTAGTTGCATTACGTGTTCATACACAACATTGTTTCGTCTTTTTATTAGGGCTGTGAAAATTAATGCAATAATAACGTGTTAACGCAAATTTGTTTTAACGCCACTAATTTCTTTAATGCAATTACGCAACTTGCGATTTTTAGGTTGTAGCGGGCTCAGTTTTAAAGCTAGAGTAAAGATACTGCTATCAAATGAAACTAAAAAAACGAAGGAATCCATTGATACCGACCATTTCATACTAGCTTGTCGAGAAGGAGGTTAAATAACGTACCAAACTAACGCTAAATTTTGGTGAGGTAAAACTGTTATGGCCATTTTCAAAGGGGTCCCTTGACCTCTGACCTCAAGATATGTGAATGAAAATGGGTGATTAATCAAATTAACTATGGACAATCATGCGATTAATCACAATTAAATATTTGAATCGATTGACAGCCCTACTTTCTACGATTGCTTGAATGTCCTATTGTGGAGTAGAATTAGACAGAAACAAACACATCTGAATGTACGAGGCATTTTGGAAAGCAAGCATGCATAGATAAAGCACCACCTGGAAAGGATCATCAAGAAAAATCAGCATCTCTCTGTCGCAACAAAAATGTAATACTTTTAAGTTTCACAGAAATTGCAGAGCTATTATATTGGGTTTCATCACATTGTGTCCACCGTCTGTATTTATCTGAACACAGTTAAACTCCACACTTAAATAATTTCCACTTTTCACACGTCTCTTTCACCTCCATTCCCTCGTGGCACAGCCTGGTGCTCTACTGTTCTAGAGATGACAGCCCTTATACTGGACCTCCAGAACAAAGCAGAGGTGTGCGCTGGTGTGTGTGTGTGTGTGTGTCTGTGTGTGTGTGCAAACATGTACTCCACATGTGAGTGTATGTGTGTGTGTGTGTGTGTGTGACGGTGCAGCACAGCCCAGTGGCAGGTCTGAGTGTAAAACTCCGCGTTAACGAGCTCAGGCTTCGTTAGAACACCGGCGCTGGGATTCTGCATGCCTAATTATCTTGACCCCTCACCCCTGGGTGACAGCCTATCACAGTGGAGGACAGCCACGGTGACCCCCGCTGACCTCCCACTGTCTAGTCCTTCTCACAACACTAGCATAGCGTTAACACGACCACCTCAGCTGACCCTCCGCTCTACATGTCTGCGTAAAGGAGGCGGTTGGGAGGCTCACACACTCCCCGGCTCATCTGCCTGAATTATATGAAAAGACTACAGCAGTGGTGGAAGAAGTGGTGAGATCTTTTATAAATACCCCAATATAAGAAAAAGTCCTGCATTTAAACATCTAGCTTGAGAAAAAATAAAATATACTGAAGCACAAATGTCAAAGTAGGGCTGGGCAATATGACGATATATATATCGTCAAAACAATATAAAAATGTCTATCGTATATATTTTTCTATATCGTTTCTATATTTATTTCTTTTTTCTCTATAATTTCACTTAAAACTGTTATGTTCATTTTGTTAATGATTTCCAATAATAAATACATACATTTGCATTAAGCAAGCATATTTGCCCACTCCCATGTTGATAAGAGTATTAAATACTTGACAAATCTCCATTTAAGGTACATTTTGAACAGATGTAAAATGTGTGTTCAACTTGCGATTAATCGTATTGACAATCATCGGAATAATTGCGATTCAATATTTTAATCGATTGACAGCTCTACGTAATAATGGTTAAAATGAGTTCCACACAGTGAGGGATACAGATTTAAAATTGGGAAAAGAGAGACCACTGGTTTTGGATCAAGACTTGGTATCTGCAGATTCAGTATCGGAAGAGAAAAAGTTGGATCGGTGAAACCCTACAATCAACGTTTCTCATGTGTGTCCCTAAATTCGTAAAAAGAAATGGAAGGGTTTCCTACCTCATAAAACCTGCATTGTTCACGTCAACTTGTGGGCTTCTTCTACTTCTCTTTTATAGGCACATTGCTGCCTTTTGGCAGCTCACTACCGCCACCAACTGTTACTGCAATCTGCAGAAACTTGTATCTTGCGCTTGTTGGAACACAAGATTCAAACATTACAGAGGCCTGTTCATCTCCACGGCGTTACTAGTGTTCCTTTAAGTGCAGTGCTTTGAGTAAATGTACTACCTCTGCTCTGTTGTCACTGTAACCCTCTCTGTTTCTGCAAAGGTGAATAAGAAAGGATCTCGTCTCTAATGCTGCACCACTGAGAAAGATGAGGATGTCTTAAAACATCACCTAAATCATCGCCACAATCTCTTCTGAACCATCAATTTAACAATATCAATTTCCCCCCCTCTCAGACCAAATAATTACCGTTTATCATTGGCTTATCTCCCTGGTGATCTTGTGATATTGCTCGTTATTTTTCATACTTCCATCTACCGACTCCGTCTATTTCCTGCGAGAGCGTTTTCTCGCATTGATTGCCAACAGAACATATTCTACATTTTAATGCAGTATGTGTGCGTTCCTCTTCCCCCTTCACTTGACCCCATCTGGCCTAATCAACTCCGCTACAAAAAGGCCCTGCAGCTACACACACGCGGGCACACACACACAGACACCTTGTGTGAATTGATTGGCTGGTCCAGTCGCTGGTCGTTAAGAGGCCTCCAATTAAACCGGGCAATTATAAGAGTCTGAATGACTGTGGGGGAGGGGAGCACTCTCCCCCCTCTCTCCTCTATCTCACTCCCTCTCTCCGAGGCCCGATCATGTTCAAGTGATAACAGCGCTGTTGACCTTTGCTACACTGTGAGTACCACACTCAGAGAGCTGACCCCACACACAAAGAGACTCTCTCTCACACACACTCACACAAACACACATACACACACACTCACACACACCATCTGGACAGGGAAGTGTAAGAATGGTAGTAAGCGGAGGGTAAAAAATAAAGATGTAAAGAAACAATGTAGGGAGAAAGAAGGAAGACAAAGGTACAAGATCTTTTTACACTCTTGTCAAGATTATTATTCTTGGCATTTTATAGTGTAGATACAAACATGGTAAGAGAGAGAGAGAAGGGTATGACATGCAACAAGGTATCTGGCCGGAGTTGACCACCAGGCCACCAGACGCCCTAATGTTTGACATGTTGACTGCCGAGTCTACCGCAAGACAAGATTGTCAATATCGGATGATTTTTGCAAAACCTTGGATTATGTTCAATTCAAACATTTCAAATTCTCACTTTCTGCAATATCTGCGCATATCTGCATGGCAACTTCAGTATGGTTATGTTTAGGGAAAGGTTGTAGTTATGGGGCAGGGAAAGTATGGTTAAACTAAGGTATGGTTAAGGCAGTGACACACCACGCCGACGGTCGGCTGTTGGCCAGTTTCGCTATGTGGTGAGTGAGAGTGGTGTGAAAATGTTCGGCAGACGCTGCCTTGTTTTATGTACGTATCATGACAACGGCTTGAATATCCGCCGTCCTTGGTCTTCCTGTTTCCCTTTTTGAATGACGAACACAGACTACCGCGACCTGCTGGCAGGGAGAGTTATTTCACGCAGTCGCAGAACGTAGGTGGTAGCCTTTACGGTGTGTTCAAGTGCAACTTTTTGGCCAAGACAAAGGGGAATTGTGGGGACGCAACAGATGGCCTTTGATGCCGCTAGTCCTCTGATGTCGGGATGGTGTGTCTGGGCCTTTAGGGTGAGGCTTAGAAAAATGCTTTGTTGAGGTTAGGGAAAGGTGATGGTAACGATTTAAAAAAAACAAAAACGTTAATTGCCTTTTCAGTCTCCTGACCAAATAAGCTCTCATATGTTTCTTTTTTGCACAAGGGTTCGGGAGTACATGTTACTGGAATCATCATCAATGTTATGTTAAGTCAAAATGTCTGCTGTTGTGGGGAAGAAAAACCCCTCATTAGACAAACCAACAGGCATGGCGCACACTATTATCACCCCTTATAGTGAAGTTGTCTAACATGTTGGCAAACATTGCCTACTTTCAAATCCAGCAGACACAGAGCAACATAAGCATTGATTTGGGGGTCGTGTTTCTGGCCACCTGATGAACGTTAGTCCAATATTCATTCTCCTACTACCTCTGGTTTAACTCCTGAGAAAAATACCTGGTTCTTTAGCATCTAGTTGTTCAACTTCACCTGCTAGTTGAACTTTGTTTGTCTGTCATTTGCTTCCTGCTGCGGTGAAGCTGAAACCTGACCTCTCTGTCCATTTCAATCACAGTATAGAAGTTTACCACAGTGCAAGGTTAGTTTTTCCATCTTATAAATAACGGTAATGTAGTCAACCATAGTGTCATTTTTTTTTAAGCAACTGTAAGCCATGATAATGTAATCAACCACGCCAGGATGCTAGTCTTATTTAGCCTGTAACCCACAGTAATGTAGCAAACCGTGGTTGGATGCTGTTTTTTTTTTTTTAGCCTGTTAGCCATGGTGTAGTGGTGAACAGCACAGTTACATCCATTATTCAGAGGCTGAGATGGCAATTATTGCTCAGAGCACAACTGACATTAATATTTAATATATAGGGCTAACACAGACCTGAAGAGAGAGAGAGACAGGAAGTGACAGAGCGAGGGGATGGAGAGGGCGTTGGGATGTAGAGAAGAAGAGTGAAGTAGAGGAGGGGGGATACGGAGAGTGAAACAAACGGAGGAGAGAATGAGGAAGAGGATTGTGGGAGCTTGTTTTGACCACCCTCCTGTCATTTAAACAGTTACAATGACAACAGGGCAAGGGTGACATCCGGGGGAATTCCAGCGTTATGAGTGTGTGTGTGAAAAAGAGTGTGAGTGTCTAAGACTGAATGTCTGTGTCCGTTTTATTCCCTAAAGACTCACTATTCTACTGAGCCAAGAATAACAATGCCGCCTTGTAAGAGAAAAAACAAAAAAAAATCTCTCCACACACACACACACACACACACACACACACACACACACACACACACACACACACACACACACACACACACACACACACACACACACACACACACACACACACACACACACACACACACACACACAGAGAGAGAGAGCGTTCTGGTGAGTTGTTGCTGACAGGTGGAGAAATTGCAGTCAGTTAGTGCAGACAAACTGAACAACAGATCAGTGCTTTTGCCGCTCCTGCCTCCTCTGTCTCTTCTCTGTCTCCCTGCTTCCTTTAGATGTCTTATTTCACCTGCCTGCCAAGTTTCTTGGCAGAGCTTTCTGACAGAAGGATGATTTTCACTATCTTCCTCCGTGTGCATGTGTGTGAAACAACTTGCTAATGCGTGTGTACCCATCGTAACTGCCAGTAGCTGATCAGTTACCGGTTGCACGCTTCACAAAACAACACCAGTCTGCATGAAGGAGAAAGAACAAAAAACAACGTGGGATTCAAAACATATTTGAATATCCATTAAAATACTGTAAGTCAGTCTGGATAGGAGCTATGTGGTCATACTCAGTAGGGCTGGGCGATGTGGAGAAAATATACCTCGATATCGATATTGCGACGATGTTGTAGGGTTGACTATTGGTATAATATTATACGCAATGAGATTTTTGATAAATAATCATTAGTAAGGTGGATATAATGACTAGGTGGGTAAAGGCAAATAATAGAACAGCTAGAACAGTCTGGTAAGTTCAGAAAATTACATCACTTTACTGTATTGCAGCCTTTAAAACCAGGAAAAGACAACACTTATGCCATATTACAATATTTAAAATCTAAGACGATATCTGGTCTCATATCACGGTATCAATATAATATTGATATATTTGTGTGGACTTTGTTTTGCTGTTTCATCACAATTAATATCTATACAACCAATGTGTTTATGATTACATTGTTTACTACACCACAAAGTTCCCTCAAACACCTATTCATTTTGCTCTCAAAGTGCACCAGATTGATGCATTTAACTTTAAAACGTAAGATAGAAATTATTCTTTCTAAATGCATGATGTTTTCCAAAGTCAATAAGTAATTGTGTTAAAAAAAACGAGATCTCAATATTGACCAAAATTATTTTTGCCATAACCGAGCAGCCCTACAGTAGTAATACTGTCACTATAACAATAGTATAACTGACCACCCTTTCAGTTAAACATGCTTTTCCTCCGAATCTGTCAGTTCAAATAGCTAATCTAGCTAGTATTTGAGAGTTTCCCTCTCTCTCTGTTGATCTGTCAGAGATCAACTTCCTGTTTCCTGTTTACACTGAGTGCTTGTTATTGTTTAATGTGATGACATCAGATAGCATTGCTGGGCCCGGTGCCTGCTATCTGAGTAGTAGGAAAAACAAGGATATGAAACACTATTACGCCCTCTATTCGGCTGTTATCACAATAATAATGTGATAATGTATTGCTTCCCGTGGAGGAAATGCTTGTGTTTTTTTGTTTTTTTTTCCCCTTTGCCTTTGTAGTGTCTTATTCAAGAGCACTTCAGCAGAGATAATGCTAGCTGATACAGGGCTTGAACCACAGTCCCTATAATCAGAAGTCAGAATGGTTTGTTGTGGTTTGTAACCAAATTAAGAGTTACAGGCCAGAGGTGTGGTCAAAACTAGTTTACAAGCTGATAAGGTGTTTTTTAAAGGATCAGGGGGATTGAAATTACGAAAAAAAATAAAAAAGCAAGGAGATGAGGAGGAATCTGAGGAGGTAGATGAATAAATTTACTTGGAAGGATAACTGGAAATCCACTTTAGTCTTGGTTCGATAATATGTGAGTTTCATCAAGTCTTGCATAACGTGGAAACTATACTGACACAGCCAAAGTGAAATCTGATCATCTGTATAACTGCTCCATTGTACTGTATGATGTAAGGTTTAATTAATTGTCTTTCAAGCACATAGGGCCGCAACTAATGATTATTTTCATTTACAATTTATCTGCTGATTATTTTGTCGATTAATTGATGAATCGTTTGGTTAATTAAAAGTCAGAAAAGAGTAAATACATTTTCCCTGAGCTGAAGATAACGTCTTGAAATTGCTTGTTTTGTCTAAAACAACAGTCCAAAACATAAAGGTACTAAATTTCAAAGATATAAAACAGAGAAAAGCAGGAAATCCTCACATTTTAGAGGCAGGAAACAGCAAATGTTTGGCATTTTTGCTTGACTTAATTTGCCAATAATGTCATTCGACCAACCACTTCAGCTCTACAAACACGTAATTTGTCAACCTCACAGCCATCATAGTATGATCCAAGGACAATAAAGCCTCACAATGAATGTTATGTAACAAACTGAGATAAACAAAAGAGGATTGATGTGTGTTTCCAGACTGCACTGACCATGCTCAATGCTGTGTATCTGTTTTCTTTCTATGCTTGCAACCCAGCCGCCAGAAAAAAATGTTGGCATTGGAAGTTTCTGCAAACCACGGATGCATTGAATGTCAACGTTTCTGAACCAAAAATACGTTTCATAAATACATTTCATATCAGCCTTGTATCAAGCTTGCAGAAATGCAATGCCATGTGGTAAACGTTGTGAAACGATTGGTTAGGTTTAGGCAACAAAACTACTTGGTTAAGGTTAGACAAAAGATCATGGTTTGTGTTCAAATAATAATGTAACAACATAACAACGTAACGTAACAACCGTAGCAACGCAACAAAACCACAAGAGTTAGGTTTAGGAAATAACATGGTTGAGCTTAAATTACTACGTTTGTACAAATGTATAAATGACACTGAACGTTGTGTACACTAGGGGTGGGAAAACAAATTTATTCACCTATGTATCACTCATATATGTGAGGGAAATGTCTTTATTCTTTGATTTTGTGGTTGCTGGGAAAATTTAATAAATAATGCCTGATAATGACTGATATATTTGACTTCAGGACGTCTCTGACTACATACATGCTGAAAATCAAACATTTTTTACTTTATTCATTTAGATATTTTCCAAAGTAAAAGTCCCTAGAAGTGTATTATTGCATTTTTTTCCCCATGGTCTAGCGTTAAAAAAGTTAACAAAAAGATAAACAAAGACAGGTGTATCGTCCCAGCCCTAGTTTGTACAGTGAAAATGAAACTGAACATTATGAACAGGGGACACGAACGAACAGCTGATTGTAACGTGATGCACGGGACGCAAACAGCGGCCTCCTGGATGAAAGCCTTGTGTTTGTTGGACCCATCCATCTCAAGCTGTGTGCCTTTCCCGCTCTTTAAAATACGTCACTTGCTCTGACCGAATGCAAAAACGTCGCCATTCAACGTATCCCTGGTTTACAGAAACGTTCAATGCCAACATTTTTTTCCTGGCGACTGGGTAGATGCTTGAGACTCACCAGAACTTTTACTGGATAAAGTAACTTTAGCGGCTGAAAACGTGCTGTCAATTGCAAAAAAAAAAAAAAAAAGACCTGGGAAGTCGTCCACATGCACACACTCGGAGCCATGGATGAGCTAAAAAGTAAAAGGAGCGTGAGAAGAGGAGCGGAGAGAATAAGAAACCTAGACACATAGGAGAAAGTGAGAGTGAAGGGGGGGCGAGTGGTCGGGAGCGAAATGGAGTGCAAAAGAAAGAAAAAAGGCAGCGGAGGAGGGAGGGAAGGAGGGAGGGAGGAAATGCACGGGAGAGGGAAAGTGAGTTATGCGAGGGAACAAGACTTAAGAGAATTGAGCAGAGCCGAGCGAAGCGGAGTTATTTTACATAATGATGGTTGATATGCACAGAGGTAATTGATAGCTGAGCTGCAGCCCAAAAAACACCCAGCTAGCTGTCAATCACGGCTCATCTCCCAGGAGATATGCTAATGATGATGATGATGAGGGCTTAGCTTCATATTGCTATCATTACTATTAATGCTGTCATTGTTGTCATCTCTGCATATTTAAATGACAGAGCAGGCCAGGGCGGTGATAGCCGGCCTGTGTGATGTCTATGAGGGGGCTTGTACTGTCTGCCAGGGCGGAGATAAAGTGAGTATTAATAACCTGCACAGTCTACTTGTTCGGCACTGGTATGGACCTGTACAAGTGTCATTACATCACCGTTACATGTAACGGTGACACTGATGTCATCAGTTTGTGACAAGGCAGCAGACAGTGTCCCTCACTCAGAGTGACACACGGTCATTAATATCTATGGACCGCAAGCTGCAACTGTATATGGTGTAGGACCATCAATACATTTACAGATAAAGTTGTGTTTTGACGAGTTCATAGGATCCTTCATTTGTGTATTAAAGGTGCTATTGATAACATTCAGCCATTTTTCGTTTTTTTTCCACAATAAAGATGCCTTCAAATGATAAGACATTTGCTTTTCCCTCACCGCGAGGTAGGGCGCAGAGCCTTGCAGAGGCAGCAGGTAAAATATGTCCCCAAAAAAAAGAGCGCAAGGAACGCCATTCACTGTTTCTATGCAACAACAACAGTTGCAGCTGTTCTCATTGGTCGCACTTTGAAAGGTCAGCGGCAGACGAGGTCAGAGTTGAAATAATTTGAACTCTGAGCGCAGCGCTCGGTGGCGATTTCGAGCGGTGCGCCACGCCAACGGTATCGCTTCCGCCTAGTCGGGCGGCACCGTTCTCCCCATAGGAAAACAATGGCACAGACAGCGCAGAGCGATTTTACCGCTGATCATGTGTAGACGGTTAAATGGTGCCTTCAAATGAAACTCGTGAGCTGGTGTTTACAACAAGGGAAGTCGTGTACACGATTTGCTTGGCATAAGTCGTGAGAACACCGCTGCTAAGCAACGGCAATATTAACGTTACTGTCGGCGTCTAGAAACCACGGAGGCTAACAATTTAGCAAGCTAGCAAGTGGGTAACATAATGCAGGAAATGTAAAAGCATAATGACAGAGGAAAAAGATGAGGCCGTTGGGAATATCAACATTTTTCTCAGACCTATTATAAAATTATGAAGAAAAACAATATACGACTAAAATTACAATATATTAACTTATTATGCATCGAAAAATTAACTTCCATGGCCTCCGCCATTTCTGACAACGTCAACAAACGCGTCACAACTCGTGAACTCGAATGAAGGGATTATTGGCCTTTAATGTTATGAACTATGTTAAATATTTGAACAACAGTGAGGCTGCCGACCAGGAGGCTAGAGCCGCAACGATTAATCGATTAGTTGTCAACTATTAAATTTATCGCCAACCATTCTTATAATTGATTAATCGGTTTGAGTAATTTTTTAAGAAAAAAAAGTAAAAATTCTCTTATTCCAGCTTCTTAAATGTGAAAATGTTCTGGTTTCTTTACGCCTCTGTTACAGTGAACTGAATATCTTTGAGTTGTGGACAAAACAAGACATTTCAGAACGTCATCTTGGGCTTTGGGAAACACTGATCGACATTTTTCACCAAAATAATCGACACATTAATCGATAATGAAAATAATGGTTAGTTGCAGCCCTACAGGAGATACAGCGGATGTAATGACCCTTAATAAGACATTAACCACTGTGACTCTACAATTTGGGGCTATGATAACATTAAATTACAACATGATTACCTCCAAGACAAATACTGTCTCATCGCAGGGAGAAAGAAACGGGGGAGAACAGTGAGGAGATGAGGGTGAAGATGAGGGGCCAGACAGACTTGGAGGGAAGGAGGAGGTTACTGTGGTGTATATTTTAAAGGCTGAAGGCAAACTGTTGAATTATAGATGAGAGAGATTGATTTGGGAGGGGGGGCGAAGAAAAAAGGAGAGAAGAGGTGGAAGGAGGGACAGAGGAGAGAGGGGTGGGGGTGGGGGTGGGGGGGGGTGAGTGAAGGGTGAGCAGCTAAAGGATCGCTAGCTCTAGGCCACACATGTATGCACACACACACGCACACACGCAGCTTACCTCAAATCGATCTAAAGCTCAGACTCGCTCTCCTTTTTACTTCTCTCTGTTGCTCTCACACAGACACACACACACAGTTTATCTGAACACTACTGTACACACACACACACGCACACACACACACACACACACACACACTCACACACACACTTTACTCCAACTATCCTCACAAACACAGACACACTCACACAGGCTTGGTGAGGTAATAAGACAACAGTAGCAGTGACCTGCAGTGCAGCAGGCGGATCAACTAAACTAGTAGCACTTTCTGTGTGTGTGTGTGTGTGTGTGTGTGTGTGTGTGTGTGTGTGTGTGTGTGTGTGTGTGTGTGTGTGTGCACGTGTTCCTTTGTCATTGGTCTTACAAATAATTCATGTTGGGTGGGGGGGAGAAAAGGAAGAGAGGAGAGGAAGGGAGTGATGAAGGAAGTGATATTGACAGGAACCTCTTCCTCCTCTCTCCTCCTGTCTCCTCCTCTCTCCATCAGTCACTCACTCACTCACACACACACACACACACACTGCAAAGGGAATTTCTCAGTTGTAACGATGCTGATTGAGAAAAGCTCTCTCTTTCTCCCTCCTTTAACTAAACACCACTGTTGCATTGGTTGTTTGTTCAAACATTTTAAACGACCTCTGTGTTCATGTTTTTCTGACAGTTACCTCTTGTGGTCATGCACGTGATAACTGCTGTCTCTCAGAAGCAAAAGCCAAAGTATTATGAAGTTGTCGTAGCGCCCCAAAACCTCTTAGGGTTCGACTGGTGTTCACATCCCGTCCTCTACCAGCAGTTAACGTTGGTTTATTTTAACCACAATCTTCTCCTAACTTTAGCTAAGTAGTTGTAGTTGCCCAAACCAAACCTTAGAGGTGGCAGAAGGTCATATGGGTTGTATTGGCAGGCAATGAAAAATGACATATTTTGTCAATGGTTTGGTGTGCATGGGTGTGTGTATTCATTTAAAAGGTGAATATTGCAGAAATACTGCAGGAAAAAAATGATATACAAACAGATCATATTGTATAATACGTATTGTAGATTTAAACCTGCAGGAGGCAGAATATATTTGGCTTCTTGGGCAAAAATTCCATAATAACCTTTCAGCAAATTGTAATTCAAGTGTTCTGAGAGAAAACTAGACTTCTGCACCTCCTCATGGCTCTGTTTTCAGGCTTTAAAAAAATCTAGCCTGTGACGGGAGCCTTTGGCCAATCACAGGTCGTTACAGAGAGAGAGCGTTCCTATTGGCTGTTCATTCAACGGAGGCAGCTGTCAATCACTCGCTAACTCCGATCAAACGGTCAAACTAGGCAGCGCTGATCAAATATGAATCAATATTCTGTTACTGTAATGCCTATTTCTCTCCTCAAATGTTTACAGAATCATCTTGTAGTTTACTGTTTAGCTGTAAAATGAGAACGTTTGCTCCGGCCGGTGGGGGGTGCTTGGTATTTCCTCAACTGATCCCAACTTGTCGGCCGGGTCAAAGACTTTATTTGCCCACTCCCATGTCGATAAGAGTATTAAATACTTGACTAATTTCTTGACAAAGATAAAAAAAAAAGTGCATTTAATTTGCGATTAATCCTGATTAACTATGGACAATCATGCAATTAACCACGATTAAATATTTTAATCTATTGACAGCCCTAGCTTATATAGTGTTAGGTGAGGGGTTATGCCAAGGATGGCTCCATCGAGTCATGACTTCAGGCCGTTTCTGGCCGGCCAAAAAAAACACGAAAGTGGAAAAAACAGTTTAACGGTTTAACTTCACAATTCAGTACTACGTAGTTCACAGTCTTTTCACATGTTTTCAGCACTTACTATCTACCATGCATAATGTTTTCAGAAACAAAACTCTGATTTTTATTTTCCTGGACTTTAAGGTTTACTTTTGGAGGGCAGCAACCTAAAGGTTAATTTGTGACCTTAACAGGAAAAGGGAAGCAGTGAGAGGGAAGGAAGAGACAGAGGGAGGAAAAAAAAGAAAAAAGAGGAGGTGAGGGAGCTACGTTTGTCAAACAAATTAAACGCTGTCCAGGTTCCTCACCTGTTCGTGCTCACACACACACACACACACACACACACAAACACACATATAAACTGCCCGCGTGGCACGCATATGGCTCACCCGGTCCAAATAAGGAAATATGCATACATTAACATAACTAATGTACGAACCACTCCATTTAATATGCTAATTCACTGAAATATTACTGAGCGCCGTCTGTTGCAAATGAATAAATTTGAATTGCAATTAGAATAATCCTTTATAATTAATGAAAACTGTCAATTTTGGTTCAGAAGTAATTTGATTAACGGGTTGATGGGGCACCAATTAAGTGGAGGATGAGGAGGAGGAGGACAGAGGAGGAGGAAGAGAGGAGAAGAAAGATGACAAGCTCTTCAGATAATCTCTTCCTTTTCATGTGTAATGAGAGATTAAGCTGAAATGATGTAATGCTCCTTTAAAGGCACACAGTGTGAAACAAACAGCACACTTCTCTTACCTTTGTGGACATCACAGCAGCGTCAGGATGAACAGGAGGAGGCATTAAAAAAAAAAAGAGGAGAAAGAGATGATTAGATAGCGGACGTAACACAATATTACTAATGACAAAATGTCCAATTAATAACTTTAAACATTATGCAACACTGCAGAAACACTTTCTGATTTAAAAAAAAACATCATTTTGCATGTATTTTTCAGCGAGCAGTGTTGTTTCTCCAGTAATGGTGTCATTGGCTTTCTAATTCACAAGCACCTCCTACCACTAATTAACCACATCCATGTTGCTGTTATTAGCTAATTACAAGACTGGACACATGCCCGCGTAATTAAAGCTATTAAATTTGTGTGTGTGCATGTGGGAGAGAGTGTATATTAAGGCATTTCAGGAGTTAATGTTTTAATGACACAATATAACCTGCATTGCAACAGACCATGTGATACACCCCCCCCCCCACACACACTCTCCCAGTACAAAAACACCGCTGCTGCCTCTATTCCCAAATCAATAGCCAAGGTCATTATGTGCAGCTGAATCATATGTTTCACTAAAGTTGCTGCGTGTTAATAATATTTCAACAGAGTTGCAGGAAAAAGCTTCTAATTTAGCTCGTTTAGTCAACACTGTCATCCATCATGGTGAAAACACAAAAGACCCCCCTGACTCTCTCGCTGTTTTGCTTTCCTCTCCTCACCGTCGCTTTCTTCCCTCATCTCATTTTCTCTCCTCCGCAGCACCTCCTCCCCTCCTTGTTCATTTCCTCCTCCTCCTCCTCTGTGCTCTTCCTCTGTCACAGTCCTTCCTCTCACCCACCTATTAACTTTCTCCTTTTCTCTCCTTTCCTCTCATTAGAAGAGCAGCTTTTTCTTCATTTGCGCTCTCTAATCCTCTCTTTATGCGTCTGAATATTCATGGGATTGTTTTGTTTTGAATATTCAAGAGCCAATTAACATGCCGTTTATGAATAATTAATGCTTATTATTTTCTCCCTTTTACATTTTTTTAATAATTAAAATCTATAAATCTGAAAACAAAATGGCTCGTTTTTTTTTCTCCCCCCAGTAACTTTCAATTCAAGTGTATGTGTGTGTGTGTCTGTGTCATGCTGACAGACTATTTAACAACAGCTCAGGAACTCTCTCTTTCATCTGCCAACAGTCTATCGTCCTGCCACCCAACCAAAGTATGTGTGTGTGTGTTCACACTCATGAATAAATGAACTTGTTAAAGAGAGATGAAGGGGAGGAAGGAGACAGGTTCTGCTGTCCTGTTCAAAACTACCTGATCTGGCACACCGCTTAGCATGCAGGAACACACACACACCCACACAACATGTTCACATACATAACGCTGAAAACTGAATCAGCGGGCTGCATCACCGACACCGGAGAAATTAACTTTGACAATAAGACGAGTATTTAAAAACAGAGAGAGCGAGAGTTAGGAGGAAAAGAAAGAGATAAATAAAGAAAATGATGTGTGTGTGTGTGTGAGAGAGAAAGATGCTACCTTGTCCCCCTTTAGTCTTATGAATACAGCTGCCTTCACGACAGGCATCATTCCTTTTAATCAGTGTCGCTGCTGTGATCAAAGAAATACCACCTCCACAGAAAGTGACAGCAAGAGACGGAGTACAATGGGAGACTCCTCACTGTGTGTGTGTGTGTGTGTGTGTGTGTGTGTGTGTGTGTGTGTGTGTGTGTGTGTGTGTGAGAGAGAGAGAGAGTGGCAGCATCGTTGACTAGTACCTGAACGACAGCAAAGCCATCATGTCTACATACTGTCACATAAGTGAGGTCTTGCAATACAATCAGACTTACACCTCCTTCTTTCTCACACACACACACACAGCGCTGACAACTGTCAAGCACTCACCTCCCAACCGGGATGTAGGTAATTAACCAGACAAAACAACTCACAACACCTCACAGATCAAGAACACAGAAGAAGAAGTACAAGGAAGACGCACGACAAAAACACAAAAAAAAGAAACAAGAAGGAGAGAAAAAAAGAGACTCTCTGACTACAAAACAAGCCAGAACTCCTAAACAAGGAGGAGTACAGACGACGGGAAGATGATGAAAATAGAAACAAATCTGCACTCCTCCACTTATCTCTCCTCTCCTCGCTTTGTGTTAATTTGTCTTTACATCTAAAGTAACAGACAAGTTTTTTTTGCAAGAACGGCAGCATTAAAAGTGCTACATCATCACCTACAAGTCATATTTCTTCTAATTTTAAATGTTACTTTGCTGATGCCGGGCACACACTACACGAGAATCAAGCCGATTTCGGGCCCGATCCCCCCCCTCCCGACAATCGTCAGCAAAGCCACGATTTTTTTTATGGTTCTAAAGATCATGGGTCTGTTATCGGTTGAATTTTTTTTTCTAAATTAGCATCACGTGTGAAAGAACGATAGCCAATTGGGAACCAAGTTGACTGAAGCGGAGGGACAACAACCGCCGTCATGGCGGCCGCAGCTAATGCATGAGCTAATGCATGAGCTAATGCATGAGCTAATGCAAAATGCGAAGCATAAAGTAGTAGTGGGATGGAGCTCAGGAAAGGAGGACCAACTTGTTCATTTGTGGCAACAACGCGAGTGTTTATTCAACGTGTCTCCATGACTTCCTCCATCCATCCTTCCTGAATTTTCAGTACAAAAACTAACATCACCGATTCTTCCTGTCCATCTTCTGCCATGTTTGTTTACACTAAAGTCACGTGAGATTTCCGTTTTTTTTTTTGTTGGGACTCTTGTTGTTCATGAATGAATCTGTTAGTGTGTGGTCGCTGTTTTGGCCAAATCGTTGCTCACCACACACTATAGGAACAAAACTGTTAAATTTATCATAACATGTCATTATGTGTGGGGTCTCTCACATTTTCAATTAATATTTGAAAAATCTTTTAGTGTGCGCCAGCCTTTATCTAAAGGCTTTTTGAAAATGGGAGTATGTCAGTAATCTCCAACACACATTTTGACTTGTCATAAAGGAAAAGCACAAGTGTTACTAATAACATGAACAATGGCTCTGTTCTATTGAAGTATCGCAGTAAGCCGTGACAGTGAGCCAGCATGAACAACACCAGGACCCTGAATCTGAAGCAGCTCAATGGAATTCAGCCATCTTTTATTTTATTATTTACACCTGTGATTGTCTTACTGTGACATGTCAAAATGTTTGCTGTGAAAAAAACACTGGTTGTCGAAAAGTGTTTTACTCTCTTTCTTTCTCAACCAATTAAACAAAGAAAAACAATTAATAATTTAAAAACATGTGACCCAATTAAATTAGAGCCTTTGTTCAATTAACAGTTCCCCCCCTTTGTTCTCCGTCATGGGTGGATGTTATCATGAAGGCAAATATCATATGTGTGAGTGCGCGTACAGTGTGTGTTAAAGAGTGTGCACGCGTCTGACTCCCTGACTATTGCCAGTGCTACTTCCTGTTATGCCAAGTCTCTCAGTGTAAAAGAATTGCAGAGTGTAAACCACTAATTAGCTCCCACTCAGACAAACCAAGATTGTACAGGCAGTGTGCATACAGTTTTTTTGAATCCTTCTCTGTTTAATCTCCCTGTTGTTTCCTATTTGTTCAGCTCATTATGTGATCAAAGCCATTAACATGTTTATGGAGCGGCTCTTTCATGTTGCAATAAAACACACTGAAGCAACTCATACAGAGTCATAAGGATATGAAATATGAATGCCCGAAAAGACGGGGATAAAGTGTGTGTTTCTGCACATATTTGTGTGTGAATAAAGTACAATTCAATCTGATGAAACTCTAAGCTAACAAATAGGATGAGGAGGACAGGGGGCATTTGAGTCTTTGAGCTTTTCCTGCACACACACACACACGCACACACACATGTACGCACATACACATATGGAAATACATAAACAGAGGCAGTAACTGTTAAATAATTCAGCATACACAAACACACACTGGAGGCAAGGTGAGGGTAAAAGCACAGCTAAGCTAACAGGCCTGCTGAGTGGCCCGCAGTGTCAACAACCAATCAGGATGGAGCACGGTGGCCAGAGAGAGAGACGTGACCCCTGGTGACCCCAAACTCTAATGATTTATAAACATGACTGAGAAGTGTGTAAGTGTGTGTGTGTGTGTGTGTAAGTGTGTGTAAGTGTGTTTGTGTGTGTGTGTGTGTGTGTGTGTGTGTGTCCCGGAAACCCTGAAGCTATTTAAATGTGGAGATGAATTCTTATTTATTCACATAGAGAAAGAGTGAATGTGGAGACCCCAGGGGTAAGGGTTCAAAACAATACAGAGAGAAGGGAGGGAGGGAGACGGATATAGATACAGAAGAGAAAGAGAAAAACAAAGATTAGAAAAGAAAGAGAGAAAGAAGGAAAATGAGAAAAGACCGAGAAAGATGGAAAAGCTGATGGAAGTGAAAGAAAGAGGGAAGTTTAAAGAGGTAAAACTGCACTCAGATCACGTAGGCAGAGGAGGTTAGAGGGGCGTAAAAGACCCTCTTTTACGATCCTAAGGGGGGGCGCGCACATACACACACACACACACATCACACGTATATTCCTTCCCCCTGCCCCCACATCTGTATGTGTGTGTGCGTGTCCTCATGCAATATTAAATAGGCAGTATGTGTGGGTATAAAGAGTGGTGGGGCCGGGATGCAGTGAATTATATATCACTATTGATTTGCGCACACACATACAGAGACACACACGTGCACAAACACACACACTTTATTAGATTAAAGCTCACAGCTAAGACACAGACAATGGCAGTCTAATAGCACATATAGGGAGAAAGAATCGGTCCAGAAAGACACCGAACACACACACACACACACACACACACACACACACACACAGTAGAAACAAAGGTACAGTAGAGGTGCTGTTTTTTACTACAAGCACAGTCACAATCTTCAGCCAGACGTGTGTGTGTGTGACCTCTGAAGGACCAGCTGTTCATGTGGATGTTCATTTGAACCCAGAGAGAATTATCACCCAACTCTGTAATTGTACAAAACCTTTTAGTCTTTTGTTGCTCACTGTTTTGGTTTTACAGCCTGCACATTTACTGTTCAGTCAGTGCCCTCATCAACACCGTTTCCAGCTCAGCTGGCAGCTGTTTTCAACCCCCCAAAAAAAAGGTCTGATAAACCCACTGTAAGCTTTTCCACAGCACCAAAGAGCAGGCAGATAAAGTTAAGGTTAAGTCATGAAGCTAGCAGCAAAAAACGATATTTTCACAGTGTAATCTCCATTGGTGATGTAATGGAGGTATCTAAGGCGTCACACTTCCTCTCAGGCGATATTAACTGAATTAGTGGTGAAAGAGTGACGGAGAGAGAGAGAGAGAGAGAGAGAGAGAGAGAGAGAGAGAGAGAGAGAGAGAGAGAGAGAGAGAGAGAGAGAGAGAGAGAGAGAGAGAGAGAGAGAGAGAGAGAGAGAGAGAGGGGGGGGGGAGAGCCTGGTGGTTATTTTATAAGCACTGTATTTGTGAAATTGTGATGCCTGGAATATTTGAGAGGAGAGTGAAGTGAATCAATCAATCAAAAACAAAAGAGGAAAAAGGAAAAAACGATATCTAAAATGTATGCAATTACATGTGAAGGGTGACCAGCTAACTACTCCCATCATACACATTAAAAACCACACTTGACTGTGTTATGTGTTGTGATGATGGATAGTGGTAGATTGGAGACTTTGTTTGCATTTCCAGATGGTTGTTGCGTAATCTATTCATTTCTCCCTCGTCCTCCACGTCCACATTTAACAAAGAGGATGGTTGAGATGTGGGTGAAGTCCAACAGCTCCTCCACAGCTCCACAGTTGCACCCATAGAAAAAATGGCGGCGGCCACTTTTATGAGTACCAGTGCCATTGCAACTGTTTTAGTGGGCTGACTTCACGGCAAACTTCCGTACAAACTAAACCGACTTACAGCATAAGAAAGCACATTGCTATAACCAGATGAGTGACAACTTTGTTCGGCTCACTTTCTGTAACCAGTGTAGCATTAAAGCATGGTGGAATTAGCTAGCTAGCTAGCTAACTAACTAACTAACTAGCGGACAGCTGGCTAGTTAGCTATCTTGCTAATTCCGCCATGCTTAAATGCTACACTGGTTACAGAAAGTGAGCCGAACAAAGTTGTCACTTATCTGGTTATATGTGCTTTCTCATGCACCTGATTGGACGAAAGTTTTCCCTCGTGGGCTGCTGCTCCCAGCTTCCAAACCGGAACCAACATGGCGGCTCGTTTGGTGAGAAGGACAAGCTACCTAGCTAACTAGCCATCAATCCATCCCGGAGCTGTGTCCGTTCTCTTCCAGGCGAGCTGCAACCACGCTTTACGGCCCCACTGACTTTGCTGTCACCATAACGAGTAACTAGAATCGTTGTTTTTCTTTTGTACTAGTCAAATGACCACGGGAAACGGTTCAACGTCCGTTCTACTCCTCTATGCTATTTCTACGGTCGCACCATACTTTCTAGGTCATGCCCACTTTTAAGCGATCAAAACGATTTGATTAAATTCTTCTAAAAATGATTCCCCTTCCACGTCGCCATAATATGTGCCCTAACTGCCATAAATGTGGAATTGACTGAGTAAGCATCCAAGAATGGAGTCAAGTTACTATGATACACTCATACATCCATTTTCCCTCTTCCATGCACTCTCCTCGCTCGCCTCCCCCTCTCTGCTCCCACTATCTGGCATTTTAATGCATCTATAGTCATGCTAATGGTCCTCAGAATTCAAAATAATTTCTTCTTTGTCCCGCTCTGCCACTCAGCACTGATAGAGGAGTGGTATCTCTCTCTCTCTTCCTCCATCTCCCCCCTACACACTGACAGGATGTGATTTTGACAGAGTCCTGTCAGTCTTTCCGTCTCACGCTTATTCGGTGTGTCAGATTAAGGAAGGCAAGGTGTCGAGAGTGCTGACAGGGCATGTAGAGAGGAGAGGAGCGGAGAGGAGGAGGGGAGGGGAGGGGAGGGGAGGAGAGGAGCATGCGTTTTACATTATGAGTGGGTCCAACCTTTCTATTCATGCTGGTTGACCTTTCCATCAGTAGGTAATAGAGAGGAGAATGTCCTTTACTATAAAGGCTGGATGTTAAGTCACGCTCCTCTCTGCCCCAAAGAGAGAGGAGAACACCTGATGTCACCCCGACACAGCCAGGGTGAGAGGGGAGGAGCACTGTGTGTGTGTGTGTGTGTGTGTGTGTGTGTGTGTGTTTGTGTGTGTGTGTGTGTGAGGGGCATATGGTGGACGGATATTACGGAGGGGGGGTAGCCATAGTAGTGGAAATGTATGTATGGGTGTGTGTGTGTGTGTGAGGGGTGGGGTGGGATGGGAGGGGAACAATATTGGTCTGCCAGTGCAGGTCATTGTAGAGAAAACATAAAACATAATCATCCATTAAAATGCAGCTTCACACCCTCCATCACATCCACGATGGAGCTGCTGCCATAAATGGTGTGTGTGTGTGTGTGTGTGTGTGTGTGTGTGTGTGTGTGTGTGTGTGTGTGTGTGTGTGTGTGCGTGTATATACACACACACTCACACGTGCATCACTCAGCTATGATAGATCTAGGTCTAAAAAGCCTAGAGAGAGACCGAAGATGTGTTTCTGGAGGTTTGAGGTAGGTCAGTGTGTGTGTGTATATATATATATATATATATATATATACACACACATATATATGTGTGTGTGTGTAAATGGTAAGAGCAGTTAGTGCGTGGCAGTGAAAAATAAGACGTGATGTTGTCAATAATAAACATAATATTTGCACTTGCACGTTGTCGGTATCCCATTATACATTTAGATTACAAGCAAACCATTACGTCTTTTATAGGAACATCTGAAACTAGTTTCATAACACAAATCTTCAAGCCTAAACCAAATGATTTGGATCTAATTCCTACATGGTGAGTCTGAATTTTTTTCTCAGTTCTATTTCTTTACTCTAGCTTAATAATTGATGGTCAGTATTACATTAGAACCATATAAAAGACGACATACCCGATCCATGATCCTAATGTAAACAAAGTTATGCAGTAAGGCACATCAGTGTTTATATGTGAAACGGGGGCTATGATTTCAATTATGATTAGTTAACAAGCAAACACAAGGCCTATTGTCTATCATTAAGTCAAATTAAATCAAATAAGCCAACCTCCAATTTAAAGTCACAAAAATGTCATATTCATTTGGCGGAAAAGTTGAGAAACGCAGCTCGACATCACGCTGCAGTGATAATCACGTAATCGGCAATCCAGAGCTGTAAAACCCAGCCACGACTGAATGAAAGACGTTAATCGTGGTGCAGTCAGTGGGCCATTAGTGAAACTCCCACACTGCCGCGCAAACCTGCGGCGAATCGCCGCACTGCCGGATCTGGTGTGAATGCAGCCCTGAAAAACGGAATAGATGGTAATCTACTTATAATATTTATATTATGGAGCCGCGTCGTCCTTAGGTGTTGTAAAATGAGTTACACTGGGTTAAAAGCTGCTCTCTGTCCCCGGAGATGAGAGCGATGAGAGTTGTATTCATCTGCCGAGAAACAGAGAATCTAAACAACACTGTCAGTTTGGCACAACAACTTTTAAATGCCAATCAGTGAGGCCAAGTCTGTATTTCAGACTTACAGGCTTACTGGTGTCACAATAACGCACAAGGCTTACCCACACATGTGCACACAAGTCTCGCTGTGACACCATCGTGCACTGTAAATCTCCACTGATTGAGGGTACGCGGGCTTCAGACGGCTCTGTGTATAACTAGCTCCAGCCCAGCAGATCAGAATGGCTGGCAGCGAGCTTACATGTTTGTCATCTAAAAAATATTCACCCTCCACTTAGCCAAGAACACAACCCAAACAATAGACAGCCCGTTAACAATGTACCATTATCCAGAGCGTGATGGGAGGAGGGGTGTGTGTGGAGGGGGGGGAAGAGGGAGAGAGCAAGAAAAAGAGACGACAGAGCGAGCAGCAAAAAAGAGAGAGAATAAAGGCAGAGAGATGAGAGGGAGGATTGCAGAGAGACCAAACTGTTATTTAAACCAGGCGGCCACGAAAACATCACAATAAATAACTCGGCTGTTTAGTCTCCACCTCAGACGCTGGGGGAGCGACAGAGCGCAACACGCGCCGGAGAGGGAGGGAGGTGAGAGAGGGGAGAATTAAAGGGATTGGGGAGGGGATGGAGTGGTGGGAGGAGGGAGGGAGGGGCGCAAAAAGAGATAAAACACATTACAAGATCGCTCTGTGTTGTCAGACTCAAAGGAGTATCCAGGATCGTCTCTCCTCTTGACTAATGAAAGGAGCAGCTTCACAGTCAAGTACCAGGACGCATGCCTGCCTGCAAACACACACACAAATGCTCACACACGTACACTCTTAGCCTTTAGAAAACAACCATACATACATTTACCTCTCGTTCACGAGACAGAAACGATTTTATTTAGTTGTTTAGCATCAATGTGTCTGTGCGCGTTCGGCTTCAACTCTGCAACACACGCTCGCATCCAAAGACACAGACGGACACGCGTGCACAGAAGCCCTTTACTCGTCCTCAGCAGAAAGAATGGCACAGCGAGGGCACCTTTGACTGCACGGAGCTCCGACTCGCCAGCCAAGGCCGTTGATGAGAGGAAAATAGTGCTAATGCAGCAAGGAAGCTGTTCTTTCCCAATTAAGCCAATAAAACACATGCTCCCCTCCTTCCTGTAACTGCCTAATAAGCCATAAACACAGCTGAACATTTATAATTCTGGCTAGTCCATAAAAAAAGCACTTCCCATGTGTGCAGGGGTGAGGGGTGAGGTGTGCGGAGAGGGTGAAAGCGCTGGCGAGCGCAGCGGCAGCCCCAGCGAGCCACGGAGAGAAATCGCTTTTTCTACTAAAAGAAATATTTAGTACCTCGCTGAATTAATGTGAGGAGGAGTGGGAGGTGGCGGGTGAGAAAGAGAGATGGAGGGAGGAGGAGGAGGAGGAGGAGGAGGAGGAGGAGGAGGAGCAGAAGGAGGGCTCTGAGATGTCTGGATAGACCAAAGAAAACGCTTCGGAATCTGCCTTCCCTCCTCCTCCTCCTCCTCCTCCTCCTCCTTCTTCTTCTTCTTCGTCCTTCTGTGTTCAGGAGAAGCTGAAGATGCTGAACTCCCTGTAGAGATGAGATGAACACCTTTTCACACACACACCTACAACAGCCTATACACAAGGGCAAGCATGCATGCATGCATACATACTGTAAACTGTGTATACCTGTTCATATTTCTGTAAGAGTAACAGCATGGAAATGGTTGGAGGAGCAGCAATGAGGATAGGAGGGGAAGGAGCAAAAATGTGGAGGCGAGGGCTAGAGGAAGAGGGAGAGAGAAACAAACGAGGGTTGAGAGAGGAGAAGAGGGAAAGCTGGGAGACAAATAGGGCTGGGACGATACACCTATCTCCCGATTCAATACTATCACGATAATTGGGTGCCGATCCGATATGTATTGCGATTTTTAAGCATTGCGATTCGATATTAGAATTTATTGTGATTTTTGTTAACTTTTGCACTAGACCATGGGAAAAAGTTGAATCATACACTTCTTGGGACTTTTACTTAATTAATTAATACAGTAAAAATGAGAGTGACGGCTGGCTACTGTTTGTTTTGGTTGAAGGATACGGAACGGATATGACGTCACGTTACTCAGACTACAATAATAAAAGTGGTAACTTCCTTCTACCTCCACATAGACTCAAATGAAGCAAATACTGTATATCGATTCTGGCATTAAAAAATCAATTTCAAAATCGTAAAAAAAAAAAAAGAATTGCGATACATACTGTATGTGAATCAATTTTTTTTTCCCACCCCTAGAGACAAATGAAAGAATAAGGAGAGGAGAAGGTAAGAAACAATAGGAGCGTTGGGAGGACCGAAGGTGAAAATGGCTGGGATGAGGAGATGATGAAGGGATAGGAGGAGGAACAGCAAAAGTAAGAGGCAAGGGATGGAGTGGGAGGGAGTAAGGAGCATAGGAGGGAAGGAAAAGGGCGAGAGGGAAGGAGGAGAAACCCGGTTAAGTTCAGCAGGATTTGTGTGAGTTCAGCAGCGTGTTTGTGGCCTCCTCGCTTGCTGGCTTGGCCTTTCTCCTCCTGGGCGAGAGTAGTCGTAAACACAGCGTGGGATCGCCGTAAAACAGTTCCTAAAAAACACATTTCCAGTTTACTGACTAAATGCAGGAGCTCTGGCCCGGAGGGGGGAGAGAAACTTGGAGGGATGGAGAGAAAAGAGCAGACAATTTGGCAGATTCTGTACATTTATTATCTGCCTCAGTTAATTGAATATACTGCTAGGGTGAAAAGGTTTTTAAACCAGCCTCAAGTCTTTCTTTTGGCACTGAAAATATGACCTATAATATAAATATATATCAAATGGATTCTGGATGTTTTAGATTCCCATTCTGATAAATCTTCAGTGCTTTTATTCTGGTTTAACGTATTTTCTCCTACGTTTGATTTATTGATATTTTTATTTTTTTGTGTCATAAACACTCATTATCATATAATGCCTTTGCCTTAATAAACTCCACTGTTCTTCTCATACTAGCCGTACGTGTCGCCAATCATACGTACTATGTTTATGTTTCCCTATAGGATGCTCTATCGTAGCGTACACTCTTAGTTTCTATTCTGTGATGCGTCCCATCGCTGTTTGCTGCTGCAGTGACAGAGTTTGTCTGTTGGCGTCATTAAAATTTAATTTGATCTCAGAAACAGAGATTACAACCTTTTCTGTTCTGAAGCGCTTCAGTAAAATGTACAAGGAATCTGGCTCTTTGCAGAAGTGCGAGTCTCCTCGCTGTGGGTAAACTGTGCACACAAGATACATGAATAAACACCAGACTATACTGTACTCACACACACACATACGCATACACACAGGGGTGTAATGTGGTGGAATGCAGAGCCGTGTGTGTGTTTGTCTTTCCTGCTATTGTCAGACGGAGATTGATACCGCCTCTCTTTACTGACAGACGATTGTCGAAGCTTCCTGAACTAATTATAAAAAGCAACAACAGTAGCTCACGAACCCTGTCTGCCTGTCTGTCTGTCTGTCTGTCTGTCTGTACTGTATCTAAATGACCACTTGCCTTGTCTGTTTAGTAAAGCCCTACATGTCTGTGGTTTTGTCTATTTCAGTCATACAAGATGTCGATTCAGATCTGGCTCTGCAAGTTCACACTAGGGACGTCACGAGAACCGATACTTCGGTACCAAGTCGATGCTAAAATTCTGAAACGTGACGGTACTCGTTTTTCTTAAGTACCGCAGGTACCAAGACGAACGGTGACCGTGTTTGGGATGCAGTAAACTCACTATTTACACATCCAGGAAACGCACCCTATTTTTTCCCCGATAATGCTTCATTGTGAACAACAATCAGTGTTGAAATCGGCAGGAGGAGAGATATTTAACGTTAGCTGTTAGCAGCCGGTAAGCAGCACAGTCCTTCACAGAGCTAACAGCTAATGTTAACCGGAGGTGCCACTGATTTACATTAGGATGCGTTCAGGCTCGATGCGTTCAGGCTCGACTACTAAATTTCTGGTATTGTGACATCCCAAATTCCTTGTGGACACAACTCACAAAATATGACTTCTAATGTCAAACGGATACGATATAAAACCGCTTTACCTTAATATAAGATATAATAAGTTCAGTTGTGTCTAGTTGTCTTTGTACAAACAGAAGAAAAGTTGGAGAGCAGACAGAACAGAGAGGAGAGAGGGAGAGAAAGGTGAAAGGCCAGACAGTGAAAAGATACAAACATCAGTCTGAACTCGCCTCCTATTGTCTGAGTGTCTTGGAAGTCCGGAAATAGCATGTTGCATTTACACATACAGAGTATACACAGACATAAAAGGTGCAAGTGTAAGATATAAATCAACTCTGTAAGAATAAGCCCATCAGCCACGTCGCCTCTGCACATGTGTGTGTGTGTGTGTGTAATGAAACAGTACTCATGGACTGGCTGTGTTCTACACAGGAAGTGGCAGCAATCCACTTCCTGTTCGGATGGAAATCTCATCTGCGGGGCGAGCTGCCCAGGGTGTTACCACACACAAACACACGCAACACAAGCTGGAGCACAAATATATGGAAGAACAAACACACTCACACACACAGTGCAGACCACCACCCAGTCTATTTCAGTTTGTCATGTATTGTCACCTGAGCTTACAGTAAATACAAACTCTTTGTTCTCGGCCCAGCTCTGCTTAGGGGGGCTTTTTCTTTGTGTGTGTGCTCTTTCCATAAACCAATAACAACAGTCCTATTAATAAATGCTATTCTTACTCTGTGGTATCAAGTGAAAGAACTCGGAGTTTGACTCATACACTAGGACAGTATGTCATACGCCGCAATTTCCACTGGTAAGGCTCTACTCAACTTGACTCGCTCCTTTTAGCTTTTCCATTAGACAAAGTTGTGGATAGTACCTGGTACATTTTTGGTACCACCTCGGTCGAGGTTTCAAGCGAGCTGAGCCGATACTAGAAGGTGGAGTTAAAACACTGCAGACCACTGATTAGTCAGAGAGAATCGTCACGAGGATCGTTACCTGCGTCACACGGGACATCCTGCACAAACCCGCCGTTTTTAAATAGCCAAGCTGCGGGCCGAATTTTTTTTGTTCTCTCAACCCAGATTTTTAAAAATGGCAGCCCACAAAACTACGCCGTACAATTGACGAACTGCAGCTGTCGCGATAAGAGGATGTCACACAGTGGTGGAGGGTAACTAAGTACATTTACTCAAGTACTGTACTTAAGTACAATTTTGAGATACTTGTACTTTACTCGAGTATTTCCATTTTATGCTACTTTATACTTGTACTCCACTACATCTCAGAGGAAAATATTGTACTTTTTACTCCACTACATTCATTTTACAGCTGTAGTTACTTTGATTTTACAAACAAAACATGTGATAAACTTATTAAATATGATGCATTGTTATATATTAAATACCCACATCCCTTTTTTTTTATCTTTATCTTGTAGCACACAATAATAACTTATTATCTTATCTATATAAGATTATAAAACAAACAAAAAAAAACCGAATCTATCAGGACCTTGAAAATTCCATAATTAAACACTCTGAAAGGGGTCATTTTACATATTGAGGACTTTTACTTTTGCCACTTTAAGTACATTTTGTTGGACTTTTACTTGTAACAGTATTTTTACAGTGTGGTATTGTTACTTTTACTTAAGTAAAGGATCGAAGTACTTTTTCCACCACTGATGTCACAGCAGTTTCATGCGGCGTCGCTATGGTGATCTGCTAAGAATCCTGCTAACAACGAGGGGTTACGAGTCGCAGTGGAAAATAAAATAGAGAAAAAGGACCTGGTACCAAAAGTGAGTTGAGTCGAGCCGAACCATGCAGTGGAAATAAGGCAATACAATTACCACATCACTACACTCTTATCCGTCTGCTTCAGGATTATTATGAATTTCTGACTTTATACCGACCTGGAATTTGATTTAAATACATTTTTAATTTTGCATAATTCTTATCAATTATCACAGTTTACTCATAAACTTTGCTGTTGTGATTGGGGGAGACAGCAACCTTGGTGGAGTCCTGCAGGGTAAAATGATCAGATAACCAGATGAAGAATTATGTTGCAAAAACTATGAAAATAAAGATCAAGATGGAAAGTTTTGGGAGTTTTCCTGTGAGACTAATTAAAAAATACATAGAGAAAAAGCCTATGTCTAGTTTCCAAGACTAAAGGAGTATCATGAGATAATTACAACAGGGTGTAATGTTTTCTGGGCCACGATGTCCGACATGTTTGAGATGAGTCGCAGTACAAAAGGAAACAAAACTACTACACTTCTGTTGATCTGATTCACATTTGCTTGAGTAAATTAGACATTGTATGACATTTACTGTGTGATATTCAAGCTACATAAAGAAAACATGTTGAAATACCTTAAAATATAGAAATTACTAAAAAAAGTAATTTTAATAGTCTGAAATTTGCAGACTTTTGAGCCTATATTACAAAACAAAATGGAAAAAACCTTCACTGTTTATCCTGTAGTAATGTCTTCAAAATACATTCGTAATGTATTTTATAATATATTTGTAATAATAATAATAATAATAATAATAATAATAATAACAAAAACTGTGTTCTGTCAGGCTTTTCTTTATGCATTAATTGGCCCTAAAACGACATAAAGCAGGTATGTTTAGTGTTTTTACTGACTCATTTGAGCAGAGTGCGTAAATAAACAGATACTCCACATGGACAAGATGTTCAAAGACAATAATTAGCATAAAATAAAACACATCTTAAAAAAATCACACCCTCTCTCTCACCATTTATGTGTGGCTGCCCGTTTGCCGAGGCAAAACAAACTGATTTAACTGGTAAATAGAGTCACAACACTCTCCCGAGATTTAACCTTAACCCTGAAGTGTGTTGCATAACAGCAGCAAACTTGACAGATAAAACACGGGCTGTTAGCACCCCCCACCTCCCTTCCCCAGTGTTTGACTAGACAGCAGTATCCAAACACAGGGACTCCTCACTACACTGACTTTACAAGGACTAATTACCGGCTGGCACTGAGTGCAGACAGATGGTAGAGAGAGGGAGAGAGGGAGAGAGAGAGGTGGAGAAGGAGCACACAGGGAGGAAAATGAAAAGATATATATTGTCGTTTAAGTGTATGTGTGTGTGCCAGTTTGTGTACATGAGCTAATTTGCGTCAATAATTACCATCCACCCTGCAGCAGACAAAAGAGGGGCCTGAACATTACAAGCTGATGTCTGACGCCAGTCTCATTCCTCTGCTGACTCTCACAACAGGCAACATTTTTAATATCAGAAAATGCCCCCTTTGTTGTTCGTTACATGTCGACTGATACGATGGGCACAAATGCTTGGGGATAAATAAAAGAGGAGCTGGGTGGTTAGCACGAGAAGCTGTCACCAAGTCCTCTGACCTAAAACACAAGAGCTTATACGGCTTGCAGCTTAATTGTTTTAGTTCAGTCTCTTAGTCAGCAGAAGAAGTCAACTGCTTTCAACAAAAAAAAAAACTCAAACCAGCAGACGAAACAAAGTTAGTGACTAGCTAGTGAACTTAGTGGAGCATTTAGCAGCTAAACATTTCTCTCAGAAGTTGATGGAAACTAAAACAGAGCTAAAAGAAGAGTAAATTCATCAGGTGGCCAGAAACACGACTCAAAATGAATGTTAATGTTGCTCTGTGTCTGCTGGTACAACAACGTTGTAAAGCAATAATATGTCATTGACTAGGTTTACATGCACACTAATATTCCACTATTATTCATAATATGACAGTATTCTGAATTTGATACGGGTCATGTAAACAGCATATTCTGTTTAGATATTCTGAATTAGGCCTTATTCCGAATGGAGCATTTTTCCGATTAAGACATGGGGGACATGCCGATATTATTCAGGTTTTATCAGCTTTCTTTGCACATGTATAAAGCGCATTTGGAGTATGCGTCTCAATTGGGGTTTTTACAGCGGTTTGCGACACACGGCCTCTTGCCTGTTTACGCCCAGCTCTGCAGGTTGTACACAGACAAACTACCCAACAGTTTGCAAGGCTGGGGCAGAGATGCATGCCCAAAAGAAAAGCCCACATTTTCTGGTCGGAAGGAGAAACACACCTACTTTTAAACATTATGAAAGACTTAGATATCAACAGGTTTTTGGATATGCGCAAATATCACGACGCCAACCTTTTCAAGGAGGCGGTTGAAGGAATGAAAGAGGGAGGCTGTGTTCACACAGTCACACAAGTCCGCCACCAGTTGCAGAGTATGCACGGCTGCATGTAAACTGGAATATTAGTGTTGATAAGAGTATTAAATACTTGACAAATCTCCCTTTAAGGTACATTTTGAACAGATAAAAAATATGCGATTAATTGTGATTAACTATGGACAATCATGCGATTAAATATTTTAATCAATTGACAGCCCTAGTATTTTCCAAGCTACTGTAGCTTTCATATTTCACGGGACCTTTGAGTGCAGTTTCCATGGGAACGCAGCCATCAACTCTTTCGTCACACGGAAGTGGGCATGGTTTTATCCAAAGTAGGCAGGAAAAACGATAGACACATCCCCTCACAACACGGCCGTACTGGCATTTTCCCTGAAATGCTACTCGGTGTTGAGGTGGGAAATTGGCCTGAATATCGATCCCTGCTTCCATTCACAAATGACCCCATGCAGGAAATGTCCCTGAACATTTCAGGGATAAACTGCAGGTGTGAAAGGGACTTTACTGGGACACTTGAATTGGACAGAGCCATAGATAATGTTATTAGTAATACCTGTGCTTTTCCTCAAGTCAAAAATGTTTGTATGAGCTTGTGGCTGGAAAAAAGATAGAGTTGACTTTTCCTGGATAGATGAAGGTCTCAAAATGTCTCTACTAAAAAATGGAAAAGTTCTTTTAAGGTTCTATTTTTAGGCTCTCCTTTAGTTTGAACCTCTCCAGCGGTTGTCTCTACTCTCCGTGCCATCCCTCCACCTCTGCCCCATCGCGCTCCTCCTCTCCTCCCCCTCCACTCTTTATTCAAGCCTTCTTTTTCAACCCTCCCCTGCTTTTCCACCCTAGCCTCCCCCACCCCACCCCACCCCACCCCCCTAGTTATTCCTCCCCCTTCATCCCTCTCCCCTCGCGCCACTCTCGTTAGCCGGGTATAAATCTCCAGAACTAACCCAGTAATTTAACCCATTAGCATCTCAGATATGCGGGTGGCACCTAAATTACGACGGTGCAGAATGGTGATGCATGTAGCCCCGGCTGGTGAATTTACAACCTCTCGTTACATATTCTACCGGCATAAATCAAGCGCTCCCCACTGACACGCGGCCTTATGGGTAGGCACGGGCCGAGGTGGAGGGAACAGTCTCAGAGACGCGAGTTAGTTAATCATGTGGAAATAAGAAGCATAACCTAGATTCACACACATACACACACACTAATATGGGGAAACACGCATACACAGGTACAGTACGTGCAGTTTTATACTCGAATACACACCGACATGTGCACCCACAATAAACAGTCACACTCTTCCATACACGCACTCCAGAGTACACACGAACACTTTCATAAACTAAGCATGCACAAACAAAATTAAGTAATCACAAAATTAAAAACACTGAATCTAACCGCAGATGTTTTGTTTTACACCCGTCCCCCACCTTCCCTCTCTTCCTCCAACTCCTCCAAACACACACTCCTTCCTAAATGAGTGTTTCCGTGTGTTGATGGGCAAGACAAAGAGCACAATCAGCCACCACTGTGTGTGTGAGTGTGTGTGTGTGTGTGTGTGTGAAGGCTTGCACGCCTCTGGTGTTATCTGAGCGCATGGCTTTGGCAGCAGCGTGGGGCGTCTAGCCGTCACAGCGGCGGCGGCGACAGCAGCAGCAGCGAGTGAGTGATAACTGTAGTAAAAGTGTAGTAAACAGTCTGAGTGATGGCGGCTGTCGGCGGGGCCAATTGAGCGTGTGACATCAGCCGTGACACATCAGCGGAGAAGCACAACGGTAATGACAGCATCGCCACGCAGCGCGCTCAGGCTATCTGTTACCGCTTAACAGCCGCCACGCGCACGTATACACAGAATGAACATATAGTCACTGAAGGGGATAAATCTGACTTTCAAGCTGCAGTTAGAAGCTGCAATTGTTCCAAAATCGCTCCCAAGTCATGAAGGGGAATTTTTCTTTATCTCTTTATCTGTGTGTGTGCTTTTATCTCTCTTTGTGAGAACCAATCTGAGCTTTCGACCTTGAGAGGGAGGATATTGTTGGAAAGTCAGAACATTTTGGCTGGTTGTCACCTTCGGACACACCCTTCAAAGGCCTGTTTGAGGGTTTTTTTAATGTTCAGGTTGAGGTTGAATGAAGAATGAGGTTTAGGTTAGGGTAAAGGTAAGGGTAGTGGGCAACTCTGGGGTCTGAAAAGTGAAGCCAAAGTGGAAGTGCCTTAAACGGATGTATAGAAGTCTATGAGAAAATGACCCTACTTCTCACTTGATTTATTACCTCAGTAAACATTGTAAACATGAGTTTATGGTCTCAATCACTAGTTTCAAGTCTTCTCCAATACAGCATGATGTTCATTTAGTAAATCATGGTCCCATTTAGAGTCAAATAGACCATAAAGCAGGGTATGCTTTTGGGTTTGGCTACCTTGTGATTGACAGGTCGCTACCACAGCGATGTCCGGTCTGGGAGTTGTCCGTGTTTTCGTCTTACAACTTTAATCCTTTCACAGTGTGTTTTCAGTTCATGAAAGTTAACTATAACCTTTTTGGTCGCCTAAAAATGTCTTATTTAGCGTTCGGTGATGGCCAAAAAATGCCAAACTCGAGGCTTCAAAACGGCAGTCCACAAAACAATGGGTGACATCACGGTGACTACGTCCACTTCTTATATACAGTCTATGGCTAAGGGTTGAGGTTCGGCATTTAGTTAGTGAGGGTTAAGGTTAGGGTAAGGGGCTAGGCTGGGGAATCCATTATGTCAATGAGGGTCCTCATAAGTATAGAAGTACAAGGTTGTGTGTGTGTGTGTGTGTGTGTGTGTGTGTGTGTGTGTGTGTTGGGGAGAGGGCACTGGTAACTCAAAGCAGGGAAATCTTAGGTACGTAGGTTTGGGGGTAGTTAGGAAGGTGAAAGGTCAGAAGCTCGGGTCCCTGGAGAAAGACAACAAACACTGCTCCTCCCAAAGGAAGAGACTCTGAGTATCATTATAATACACAAACACACACACACACACATATACACACACTCTATATACCGCAAATCATTATAACATGTAGTCTTATAATGAGGTGGTCACCTTCTAAAAACTAATCCCCTGATGTCTCTCTCTCACTCTCACCTACCAGCCTCCCATGAGACCCGCTGACTGTGAGGGACTCATAATTAGTCCCGGGGACTCAGACGAGGGAGACACAGACTCACACAACACATCTGAATGGAGGATATGGTCCATAGTTAGACAATAATAAATGCAAAATCCAGGATACGACATCCCAATCACAATAACTGTCTGGAAAAAGGTCTAATAAACGCCACATGAAGGGACAAGCACTACTTGAAATTCATCAATACGTAAAAACACATAACTAAAGTAAACAGACCATATCTTTAATGGTAACCTATAGAGGTAATCCAAATGCTTGGAGATGCATATCAAAGATGTTCATCCGGTGTGAAATTTCAACGTGCTTACTCCAGTGTTTCGTCACTACGAGCACTAAGCTACAAACATATAAACTCCTGTGATTATTTACAGAGTGCTGTATCTTTTATTAAGATAAGATAAAATGAGATAAGATAAGATAGAACTGTATAAATACCAAATATTTGTGCCAATGATGCTCAGTATACATAGTAAAATAACAATATACTGTGGGGATGTCAAGAAAACCAATACTTCGGTACCAAGTCGATGCCAAAATTCTGAAAGGTGACAGTACTCGTTTTTCTACAGTACCTCAGGTACAGTCAGAGCTTCTAAAATCCGAAAGGACGCAGTAAAGTTGCTATCGACGCACCCTATTTTGTCCCTGATAATGCTACCTTGTGAACAACAAATCTGTGTTGAAATCAGCAGGAGGAGAGCTCGTAACGGTAGCTTTTAGCAGCCGGTGGGCAGCACAGTCCTACAGAGCAGCTAACAGCTAACGTTAACGGAGGTTGCAATGAGTTTCGCTAACATTAAAAGAAAGTCTCCATGCCTTTTACTACAATATTTGCATGAAGATACACTTGACAGATGCAGCGGAGGAAAAGAATCTTGCTGGTAACTTGATACGATGGGGTGTTTCAGCTAATTAGCATGAAAATATATCCACTTATAAGCCATTTAAACATCTTAATCAGAATAATAGCTTCCTCTGATGATTGGACATTATGTGCATGTAAACATCACTAAGCTGTTCAGATGTTTCTTTTGGATTGAAACTCTTTATCTGTCTGTCTTCTGTCTGTCTGTCAGCACAAGCAACAAAAGCACCAAGTTGCCATCACCTTTTGGCTTTCGGGGCAGTTTCTCATAAAAGCGTGCATTATAAATTCTCCAAGAAGACCAGTTATATTTATGCCAGAGCCACAGGTCACAGAGAAGAAATGCAGATTTACACAAACTGTCTTTCATTTTAAATAAACACCCAGATGATAGCGGTGAGTTTGACACTGAAGCTGGCTAACACCTACGCAGCGTGACCCGAGTTCAAGTGTTTCTATCTCGCTTTCTCCAAGCGGAGAAAGATACAGACAGAGAGAGAGAGAGGGAGAGAGTGGGGGAGAGAGAGGGAGACAGAGAATGGCAGGAAGAGGGAGAGAGCAGCATTTAACCTCGGAGGGTCAGACCAAAAATTCAGTTCTCTGTGATCAATAAGTCCAAGAAATACACGCACCCACTCACTGCTGTCACAAATACACAAAGACACATTCCTAATGGGCGCACACACACACTCAAAAACCTGAACACTTCAGCGTTAAACACACACACACACACACACACACACACACACACACACACACACACACACACACACACACACACACACACACACACACACACACACACACACACACACACACACACACACACACACAGTGGAAGAGCTGGCCTCAGCTGTACTCTCCTCTCCAGCACAGCGCTAACTGACGGCTAATCGATTAGTGCTTGGTGACCTCTGACCCCGCTAGCTTCCTGTCTGACAGATTACACCTCCGCAGTTCCAAAGGACTGCATTCGCCTGCCTATCTGTGTGTGCGCGTGCAAGTGTTTGTGTTTGGCTCGGCTTTTCACTCGCTAGCTCCACAACAGAACAGAAATAACTCAGAAAGGACGGTCCGTTTCACATGTATGTTATATTACTGCATATGTGTAATTGTTTGTGTGTGTGTGTGTGTGTGTGGTGGGATGTTTTTTGGTCTATGGCGGTGCAAAACACAGTGTTTGTTGTTGTTTGGGCGTGTGCTATGTGTTACCGTGGCGACACAGACGGTGTGCGGATCAGGCAGCTCAGTCTGGGAGTGGTGATGCATTATTTTGTATGTGTGTGTGTGTGTGTGTGTGTGTGTGTGTGTGTGTGTGTGTGTGTGTGTGTGACGGTGTGTGTGTGTGTGTGTTAGGAGGTAGATAACAATGCCCCTCTCGGCAGGACACTGGTGCTCTCTTCCTGGCCTGCTCTGCACGGGAAACACCGCCCCAACACACACACACACACAGATATTTATACCTGTGTGGGTTACAATGACTTCACCAGCTCACCCTGCACAGCCCTAACAAAGGGAAACAAGACCTCATTGTGGACTAGTGTCCCCCACCACACACACACACACACACACACACACACACACACACACACACGCTAACACACACACGCTAACACACACACGCTAACACACACACACACACACACACACACACACACACAGGAGGAGTGTAGTGCTTGCAGACTCAGCCGTCCGTTAGATCAGACAAGGTTAGCATTTTTATTCCGACACGGCTATTAATAATGAAATGATGCATGGCTGGCACATTTACACTCTCCTCTCCTCGCGTCTCTCTCCTCGCCTCCCCAAATTCCTTTTTACAGTTGTACAAACTCTCTTACAGTAGGTAAACACGCTCTTGCTCGGCCTCCCAAAACACCTCAACCACCAGTTCACTTTGTGGTAGGGGGAAAATTCCCACTCCCATCAGTGTGTGTGTGTGCGTAGTCTGCAGGGAGTTTCCAGATCAACTAAATTTGTTTGCTTTTTAATGACAGAGCTTAAGATATTCACACACACATGCGCACACACCACCGCCAACCACCTATCGTGAATGAGCCGCTCTGTACTATTCCCCCTTAATACCGTGAGTGTGTGTGTGTGTGTGTGTGTGTGTGTGTGTGTGTGTGTGTGTGTGTTTGTGAGAGAGAGAGCAAGACTAATGGCTGTCCAGTAATGGGTGCTTGGTAAGAGAGATCTCTGTGTGTAGGCACCCAGGGGCTTCTAACCACAGTCTCATCGTCCACCAGGATGTTATCCACATACCACACGAATACACACACACACACACACGTCAGCTAGGCTTGCCGCAGAAGTCGGTGTTACCGGTGTTCAAGCATACACCAATTACATTACCTGCCCATCGCCCCCACCGTCGTTTTGCTTTGTATCAGCGCCCACGTTCATAAAATTAAAAAAAGCCCTCTAATTTGTAAAATACTAATCGTGTTATTAATACATAGGCGGACAATGGAAGGAGGTAAATCAACTTCCCAGTACGAACATTCTAATAGCCCTTATTTAAATCACTAGATCCTAAAAGTTGTAAAATGCACTAATAGCCGAATCCAGAGTTATTTTTCTTCGTTCATGTGAAGGAGACCAAGACTGCGGCTGGAGCGATAACTGGGAGGAGTTAAAGGTTCGCCGGATTATCCGGGTATTTTATCACTCGGCAGTCGAGCCATTTTTGCTTCATGCACCACTGAGCAACACCCATAGGAACGAACGGGAGCCCGCCTACAACGCTGTATCCAGTTCTCTCAATACATCCATGGGAGAGGCCAGACACACAGCCATCCAACGTTAAAGACCAAAGTAAGCGCTCTACTGTACATATAATGTAAAATGTTCGGTGTAATCGGTTAACACCGGTGTTGTCACAAGTTTATTAACCGGTGGGAAAATGTCCTCACCGTCACGTCCCTAACGTCAGCTACTTTTGTTAGATTGCCGGTGAAGAAGTCGTGCAGTCCGATAGAAGGTAAGATCATCACTCACCGAGTCAGTCAGTCAGTAAGTTTGTTGATCAGTCAGCCAAGTCGGTAAATCCATCAGTCGGTAGGTTAATTAGTCAGTCAGTCAGCTAATTAGTCCGTTAACGAAATGGAAATGATTGATATAGATTCAGCATAATATCATGCTTCCTGTTCCACGTTGCCTACAGTGCACTCCGGCTTGATTCCTCCCTCCATGATACAATATCCAGTAAACTGTAATACTCGTGGCTTGAAGTGATTTCTGGTGCACTGTGTCAGGTCTATAAATCCCCTGAGTGCTGTACCATAGCCTGGTTCCAGACCTCTGAATCACTGCCCACATATCCAATATTTTTCAGCAATTCAAATAGGATCTGGTTTGTGTGCTTATTGATGGCTGTTTCGCTGGTTGAAAGAACAACTGGGCCAATCAGAGATTCTGAAGGCAGGATTAAGAATGACACAGACGGCAAGAATACATCGATTCTGGTGGTGGTGGTGGAGTGACGGACACTGAGCCATGCCTTTGGAGAGGCTATAAAAACATAATCATATTGGTAGTAGATTTATGGTAAGTTCGTGGCTTCGTCTGATGCTACAATATAAAAAAACAGTTAAGTTGCCACACTAAAATGCCTTTAGTAAGACAGGAGCCATTTATATGTATTCTCCCTTTAAAAAGAATATACTAATTAGGGCTGTCAAAGTTAACGCGATAATAACACGTTAAGGCAAATTTGTTTTCACGCCACTAATTTCTTTAACGCATTGACACAATTTGCAATTTCTAGGTTGTAGCGGGCAGATATTGGCATCATATTAAACCAGAAACCTAAGAAATACATTGGTACCAATCATGTCACACTAGCTTGTCGAGAAGGAGGTTAAATAACGCTCCAAAGTCAGGCTAAATTTTGGCGAGGGAAAAACTGCCGTGGCCATTTTCAAAGGGGTCCCTTGACCTCTGACCTCAAGATATGTGAATGAAAATGGGTTCTAGGGGTACCCACGAGTCTCCCCTTTACATACATGCCCACTTTATGATAATCACATGCAGTTTTGGGTTAGTCACAGTCAAGTCAGCACACTGACACACTGACAGCTGTTGTTGTCTGTTGGGCTTCAGTTTACCATGTTATGATTTGAGGGTTTCTGGACAATATTTGTCATTGTTTTGTGTTGTTAATTGATCTCCAATAATAAATATATACATACGTTTGCATAAAGCAGCATAATTGCCCACTCCCATGTTGATAAGAGTATTAAATACTTGACACATCTCCCTTTAATGTACATTTTGAACAGATAAAAAATGTGCGATTAATTTGCGATTCATCGCGATTAACTATGGACAATCATGCGATTAATCAGGATTAAATATTTGAATCGATTGACAGCCCTAACACTAATACATGTGTTCCCATACCTTTCCTAATTAACTTTAATTACAAACACAAATCCAGTCAAGTGTCATCCTGAATGGTGCACACTTTCAGTTATTCTGAACACAAACCCATTGAACCACTCACACACTGCATAAAAGTAATTGTAGTTTTTGACAACGAGCAGCCTCTTAGAGTAAACGAGGCATCATAACAGCTTCGACAGGAACAGATGGGAAAATGTGTGTGTGTGAGGCCATCATGTCTGTGTTTGTAGCTTTTAGGGTAACGTGATCCCTGCCTAAGGGTGTGGGGGGGGGGGGGAGTGTAGAGTGGGAGACAGGAGTAGGAAGGGAGGATGAGGGAGGTGAAAGAGGAGGAAAGGGGGAGGACAGAAAGAGGAAAAGGGTGTCTGTGTGTGGAGGGGGGCTCCGATCCACTCATAGCCCATGGCAGTTCAGTTTTCTTACTGATATTCACAGATACTAAGGCTACATCCACACTAAAATGTTTTTGTTTTAAAACGCATAACTTTTGCGACCTTTATGCCTAGTGTCTGCTAGTTTTTGAGCCCCTAAAAAAGAGAGGTTTGAAAACGCTGCTGACCCCGTTTTAGTTTTAAAACTCAACAGGGTTGCATTTTAGTCTGGATGGGCAGAAACGGAGACCTTTAAAAACGATGACGCGGACAGACCTTGTCGTCGGTCCAATCAAAGAAATCTCTGGTTTTACTTTTCGCCATTGCTGTTCTTCCTTCGTAGTATTTTCTGCAATTAAACAACCAACTGCTTCCTGTTTACACCGGCACACGCACGCCCAGTGTACGTGAATGGTCATGTGATAAGCGTTTTCAGGCGTGATAGTATGGACGGAGATTAATTCTGAATTGGCCCTAAAACGCTCGTCTGGACGGAGATCGTTTTCGTTTTAAAATGAAAACGTATTAGTGTGGATGTAGCCTAAGACGGATGGAGAAAAAGGAAAGCAAAGGAGGGTGAAAAACTCTTTTCTACCCTCAGCTCTGCATCTCCTTTGCTGACAAAAATGACCAAAAACAAACAAACAAAAAAACATATTTCTGCAATCTGTCCTCAGCCTGCAGCCTTGGCCCTTAGATATTTGTTGGGAAATGGAGAGGAGGAGAGAATTAAGGACAAATACTTCTTCTAATACACAGAGACAAACCGTCAGATAAAGAGAAAATGAAAACAAGATAAATTAAAGGAGTGAAAAAGAGAGAGGAAACACTAATAAAGCACCATTGCTCCCAATGTTGTCAACACAACCTCCAGCTCCGACCCTGAACGAGCCAAGTACGGTTAGTTTAGACAGTTAGTCGGCAAAAAATGGTGTGTTTTGTGTGTGTGTGTGTGTGTGTGTGTGTCCATTAAAGCGGGCAGTTAAACTAAATCAGCAAGTAATGCGAATGCCGAGCTTCTAAATGCTAGGACAGGTGCAGCCTGAGAGACTAAATGAGAGAAATGAATAAAACATACTCCTCTCTCTCTCTCTCTCTCTCTCTCTCTCTCTTTCTCCCTCTCCCTCCCTGTCTCTCACCCACTCATATACACACACACACACACACACACACACACACACACACAAGCACAAACACAGTGAGAGAAGTGAACGCTGACATAAAGTCGATGGTATGAATAATTCCCAATAGTCCTCATCTCCAAGCAACTGCTGACCTTTAACACAGGAAGTGATACTGCAAGGCGAGGGAGAACGACAGAGAGAGAAAGTGTATTAAACTAATTGTGTCTTATTGAACACACATTATACCAACCCTGACTTGCCTAAAAGTATTCAAACCAATTTTACTATACGGTCATGAAGTGTGGGACCTCTTGACAAACCAAGACTATGAGAAATAGTATAAACTAGGGCTGGGACTTTACGCCTATCTCCCGATTCGATACTATCTATATCTAATTCTATACGTATTGCGATTTTTAAGTATTGCAATTCGATCTTATGATTTATTGTTAACTTCTTTAACACTAGACCATGGGAAAAAGTTGAGTCATACACTTCTAGGGACTTTTAATTTGAAAAATATCTACATTAATACATTCAAATGTTTGATTTTCAGCATGTATGTAGTCAGAGAGGTCCTGAAGTCAAATATATCAGTCATTGTCAGGCATTACTACCGTTAACATTACCTTTAACAAATATTGCGCCTCATGCGATTTGAAAATTGCAGTAGGCCATATTGCGATTTCTATAAAATTTTGATTAATTGTGCAGCCCTAGTTTAGGCACAGCAATGTTTTGAGCCAACATGCTCACAATGGCAATGCTAACATGCTGGTGTTTAGCTGCTATAATATATAATAACCGCGTTCACCATCACTCGGTGTGGCGATGTTACATACTAACATTGTTAACACTGTACCTAATTATGGTCATTTTGAGAGGATGAGGAGATCTGAAAGAAAGGAGGCCAAAGAAGGAAAAGAGATGAGGACGGGTCAAGAAAGGAGAAAGCGTAATATCTCACTGTCTATTTTAGATATGTGAGCGTGTGTGTGTGTGTGTGTGTGTGTGTGTGTGTGTGTGTGTGTGTGTGTGTGCGTCAGACAGTGACAGTTGAGCGAACAGTGACATACCAGGTTGGCAGAGATATTTTGGTAACTAGGACAAGAGAGAGAGAGAGAGGAGAGAGAGAGAAGGAGAGAGGAAGACAAAGGCAGAAAAGATGAAGAGATCGTTTAGAAGATCCCCCTCGCTCCCTTCATCGCCTTTCTTCACCTCCTCCCCCTCCTCCTCCTCCTCCTCCTCCAGCTGATTGACAGCGCCCCCCCCTCCCCCACCCAGCGCTCTTTGATTGACAGGACTCCCCAGACTGAAGCTCTTATCCCCTGAAACAAACCCCGCTCTGCTCCTCCTCACCTCCTTTCTCTCCTCTGTCTGCCGAGACAAGCCACCTCCCTCCCTCCCTCCCTCCCTGCCTCTCTCTCCTCACCCTCTTCCTTTTACTCCTTGTAAATGCTTTCTTATCATGTTCACCTCCTTCCATCGTTTTTTCCATTCCTTCCTTCTTCCTCTCTTTCCCGTCATGTCTTCCTCAAGCTGTGACCCCTCTTAACCCTATATATTACACACACACACACACAAGCGCGCACGCACACACACGGGGAACCCCTTAAACCCCCTTGGGCTTATGGGGGCCCCTTTAGACTTTGCAAGGACACACACTGGTACCCATAACCCCCCTACACACACACACACAATATCACACACTCTCAAACCGCCTTCCTCAAGTCTTGACACTGATCTAAGCCCTGAGCACACTGCCTGAGACTATAACCCCCTCAAACTACACTCACACACACACACACACACACACACACACACACACACACACACACACACACACACACACACTGCCTGAGACTATAACCCCCTCAAACTACACACACACACGCACACACACATGCACACACAGCCTGAGCCTATTAAGCCAATCGTAGAAGCCTAAACAGGCAGCGAGCTGAGCAGTGAGGTAGGTAACCCCTCAGGGCCACAGAGAGAGTAAAACAGAGACGAAGAAGGAAAACGAGAGAGAGAGGGGGGGGGAGAGGGAGAGGTAACGCAAGGGCAAGAAAGAGGAGGAAAGAGAGAGGAGGTGAGGAAGGGGGGGGCGTGGAAGTGTGGGAGGAGAAAGAAACAGAAAAAAAGGAGATGAGGATGTTGAGTAAGAAAAGACAGTAGGAGATACAAGGAGAAGTTGAATGGCAGCCACATACACACACACACACGCACACAAACACACACACAAGAGCAGGAGAGGTGGATGTGGCTCTTTAGGAGTCAAGCAGGCGTATGATAGGATATTGTTGCATGTCGTTAACCCTATATTAACCCTGAGAGGCAGCGGGACCCTCACTGCGCTACAACATGGATTAACTGGGCCACACACACACTCACACAAACATACACACACACTGGCGCGATGAGCTAGCTGTCAGTCACACACACACACACACAAATGCACACAAGGACTGATATCCGCACTGACACCATGCAATGAGCTGCCAATCACATGCTACACCATAGATTGTATATAAAGATGGATGATGCGTCTCCACCTCCTCCCACTGTACAGAAGTGAAGCCAAAATATTCCGTATACGGGAGCTTCCATCTTGACAATTTGACGTCATTTGGAGCCAGAGTCTGCGCCAAGGAACGTATACTGCCGAGAAGTGAAAGTCAATTGTTCGTTCTATTGCAACATCGGCGCCCAGCAGCAGAGCTACCCTTCCGACATTTTGGAATGTACAAAAGTAAAACAAAATTATTTATATAATGTTGTCATATTCTACTGAAATGGCTTGTGTTGAACAATAAAATATTATAAATATAGTAAGCGTTTTCAGTCCAAAATGGCGGCAGCGGCTGTTGTCGTCTCTTTGCTTCTATACTCTTTGCCTGCGCAGTAGTGATCGGGCGGTGGAGCCGCGGTATCGAGGTCACCAGCCAAAACCAATCGCGAGCCGAGCGCGGCCACAGCTTGTCAGCGAGACTCACAGCTGTCAATCACATCTCACCCCCTTTTTATAGCATCAAATAACTAATTAAAACCAAACTTATCAGAAAAATTAACACTTGAAAATACATCAGCGTGATAAGAACTACCTAAAATGACAGAGACCATCTCTATAAAAATGTATTGGACGTGTACTTTTGACTTTTTAGTTTGGCCCATGTCCAGTCCGCTAACATGGAGGAGGCGGGATTTATGACCTTTACTGCAGCCAGCCACCAGGGGGGCGATCGAGATGTTTTGGCTTCACTTTTAGGGAGCTGTCATGTCGTCCATCTTTATAAACAATCTATGGTTTGTACTCACAAATAAACGCAGAAGCCAGTAGAGCGTTTGAATTTGTCAAAGCATGATAAACACTGGGAGCAGCATTACTTTTTATATGATGTCACAATAAAATTTCATTTTGATGTCCTATAACTGTCTTCCTTTTAATGATAAAAAAAAAAACTATTAACAATAAATCTAAAAGCCAACATTATTTTTGACTGCAAAAAGGGATGACTACATGTGATTTCAGTTGGACTTTTCCTGTTTACGAGCAGTGACAGACTTAAAGCTCTTATTTTAACTTTCTCTCTCTCTCTCCACATGTTTGGGTCGGACAGCAGACTTCCAGATGTTAAACTGAGAGGCTGTGAACCACTACGAAGTGGAGGGGGGGCTACAGGAAGTATCCCACGGTATCCACGGTAACCTTGACATTCCATCCTGACCAAGTTCCCTGACATCTCCCACAATTCACTCTGCTCCACTCTTCCAGCCATAAAACACAAACACACACACACACAATGCTCCAAACAGTCCAGTAACACACATATTATGATTATATATGTATTATTTTGTCACTTTGTGTCTAATATATCACCTATTCAGTCAGTGGCCCAACCCAAGTCACAACCCACACACACACACACACACACACCTTCCAGGCGAATATATAATGGGGTGTAAGCCGAGATGTCTGAGATAGCCGACAAAAACAGAAGAATGTGGCTGTGGTGCAAAGATACTATAATGTCCTGCACACAAACACACACACACACACATAAAAATGACACAATCATGTGTAGTATTCGATCATGAAGCGCTTTGCACTTTGTGTCTTATATAGGACACACACACAAACTGAGAATTGTGCTCTTTGAAATCGCTCCGTCAAAGCTCGCTTTGAGACACAAGTGTTTATCCACTTCATAAGATTTCTCCAAACAAAAAAATAAGTGGGGGAGGTGAGAGAAAGGAGAGCCGAATCCTTAAAGCTAAAAGTGGGAATTAAGGTGTTTGACTTGGGAAAGAGGCGAGGAAGAGGAGAAGAGAAGAGAGGAGAGGAGAGGAGAGGAGAGGAGAGGAGAGAGGAGAGGAGAGGAGAGGAGAGGTCAAGATAAGATCATATTTTTTGTGTTAAGAGTGACTTAATATTATATATAAACTAGGGCTGTCAATCGATTAAACTATTTTAACTGCGATTAATCGCGTGATTGTCCATAGTTAATCATCATTAATCGCAAATAAATCACATTTTTTATCTGTTCAAAATGTACCTTAAAGGTAGATTTGTCAAGTATTTAATACTCTTATTAACATGGCAGTGGGCAAATATGCTTGCTTTATGCAAATGTATGTATATATTTATTATTGGAAATTAATTAACAACACAAAACAATGAGAAATATTGTCCAGAAACCCTCACAGGTACTACATTTAGCATAAAAAATATGCTCAATTCATAACATGGCAAACTCAAGCCCAACAGGCAACAACAGCTGTCAGTGTGTCAGTGTGCATACTTGACTATGACTTGCCCCAAACTGCATGTGATTATCATAAAGTGGGCATGTCTGTATAAGGGAGACTCGTGGGTACTCATAGAACCCATTTTCATTCACATATCTTGAGGTCAGAGGTCAAGGGACCCCTTTGAAAATGGCCATGCCAGTTTCTCCAATGACCATCATATACTTCAATCATAATGTTCTTAGCCCTTATACACTCTCACAATTTATTTTAATCAATTAATTAATTTTTTTTAGCTGCATCTCAAATTCATCTTCAGGTACCCAGCTTCCAGATGATGTACACCACTTCTATGTGACATATACTGCTGATCTGCTATCTCCCCCTAAAAACCTTGTCCCCCCCTAAAAAAAAGACAAAAATGGGTCTATGAAAAAAAGGTTAAAAAAAAAATGACTGAGTTATGGTGGGCTCTATGTTACGCTGGTTATAACAACAAAAAAAGATCACTGGGTTCTCTGATAATGTGGTGAGTGACGGGAATCAGCACTCTCTCACTCCAGTCCCTGTGAATTACTCTTTAAAAGACACACACACCGACGTGCACGCAGAGAAACCTGCTCACAGAGGGTTAAAACAACTGCCAAGAAGAAATCAGATTAAAATGAGGTTGGATCTCATTTCAGTTTTTCTCTGTCACTTTTTTCTTTGCTCATGACCCATTTTTCTGCGCTGCTGCAGGAGAGACAGAGACTGAGAGAGGAGGGGGGGGTGAGGGAAGGATAACTTCAGTCCTCCACCTCGACAGGAAGAAAGAAAGAAACAGACAGACAGACAGGAAAAAAGTGGCAGTGAAACCGACAGACAGCTTCTGCTAGTAAACAGCTCTGTATTTTGCATTACGTAGAGGGAACGCACACTCGTCTGTTTGTTCACTCAAGTCAGAAGATGTGCGTGAAGTGTGTGTGTGTGCCTGAATCTGCCAGATATGAGGTAGTAACTGAGCAGCTGATGTCCCCTCTGCACAGGTCAATGACTATATTACTGAAGTGCACATGCAAACGAGGTGTGTGTGTGTGGACCTTTAATTCACCACCACTGATGAGTCCTGCTGTTTGACTCGTGAATGCAAAGCTTCGGTCTCAAATGTTTCAATCTGTCTCCCATCAGAAGCCATCGATTCAGTCTGAGGAGCTTCTATTTCAGGAGTGACAGCAGATCATCTAAACACACAAACATCCCGTCGCACGCCGCCGTTCAAACAGGTCAACACAGTCCATCATCCAGCATGTGTGTGTGAGAGTGTGGGAAAGGGTGTGTGTGTGTGTGTTAGTGGGAGAGACAAAGATAGAGACGGAGTGAGAGACGGTACCTGTCGATGATAACAGGGTCTGAGGGTGTCTCATTACGGTTTCCACAGCTCTTCTTGTCACAGCACCGACTACGAGAAGAGAAGACAGTAGAAGGAGACACAGTGAGAAGAGAGTCAGACACGGGGAACAGTACTTTTTTTTACAGGAGTTCAAATTTAGATGTTTAAATGGGAGTGTTACAGCATATCATGTGCTTTGTCTGTACTTAACCCCAAATTCACAGAAATTGATCAAACCTGTCTGACACTGAGTTTTACAGAAAGTCTAGCAGGTCCACACTGACAGCACGAATAAAAATAGACGTGATATGACGTTGAAAGAGAGGCTATAGCAGGATCTGAAAGAAATACACTACGTTTTTTAGCTGGTGAGCTTAGACATTTTGTGATACGCTCCAAAAAGAAAGACCTACGTATGCCCCTAGTGCTGCACTGCACTGCACTGCATCGCTTGTTGCTGCTAACTGCGACGGTTAGCCTGTGAAAGGTGTGAAGAGATGCACCTCCAGCTGCTTCTTTTCACACCTGCCAGCATCAGGTGCACACCAGATCCCGACCATCCTTTGCCCGGATGCCCCGACCGATCATCAATCAAGGAGTTGCCTGTGCGGTCGGACTGCCCTCCAAAGACAAAACGGCACAATCGGCCTTTTCAGCAGGCGCCCCACAATGACATTACATTCAAGAGACGAAGCCCTGCAGCGGCCGTGACTATGACTCTTATTTATCGGGAGCAAAGGAGGAAGTAAGGTGATGTTATCATAGGAGCTCAAAGCGGACGGATGAGTCACCAGAACTGACTTTAACACTGTTTGTTGTTCGTTTCCAGTTTCCTAACGACAGTCAGAGTTGGTTTCTTGTAAGCATGACCATGACTGTTCCCTAACCTTAACTAAGTATTTGTGTTAACTAGGGCTGTGATTCAATTATAATATTTAATCGCCATTAATCGCATGAAATGTCCATAGTAAATCGCGATTAATCGTAAATTAATCGCACATTTTTTATCTGCTCAAAATGTACCTTAAAGGGAGATTTGTCAAGTATTTAATATCAACATGGGAGTGCTTGCTTTATGCAAATGTATGTACGTATTTATTATTGGAAATCAATTAACAACACAAAACAATGACAAATATTGTCCAGAAACCCTCACAGGTACTGCATTTAGCATAAAAAATAATGCTCAAACCATAACATGGCAAACTGAAGCCCAACAGGCAACAACAGCTGTCAGTGTGTCAGTGTGCTGACTTGACTATGACTTGCCCCAAACCGCATGTGATTATCATAAAGTGGGCATGTCTGTAAAGGGGAGACTCGTGGGTACCCACAGAACCCATTTTCATTCACATATCTTTAGGTCAAAGGTCAAGGGACCCCTTTGAAAATGTCCATGACAGTTTTTTCTCGCCAAAATTTAACGCAAGTTTGGAGCGTTATTTAACCTCCTTCGCGACAAGCTAGTATGACATGGTTGGTACCAGTGGATTCCTCAGGTTTTCCTAGCTTTAAAACTGAGTCCGCTACAACCTCCGAAAGATCGATTGCGTTAATGCGTTAAAGAAATTAGTGGTGTTAAAACGAATTAACGTTAACGTGTTATTAACTTTGACAGCCCTAGTATTAGCTCAAACTGTGATCTTTCCTTAAACCTTAACTAAAAACTTTGTGTGCCTAATCCTAACCTAACCTTTACCATAGCGTTGACATATCATAACATTTATTTATTTTTCAACTGTGCCGTGAAACGGTTTTGGAAAGAACAGACAAATGACGTTGTCAGTGAATAACAGACACAGATATCATACGGATTAGACGACCAACAGGACGATCTATTTGGAGCGACACATCTTATACTGAACCCAAAAAGACTAATTTACTGATTATTTTCAAAAAAATCAAATGGGTATTGAATTTCATTTTCAGAGAAGACTTGCCACCATGCATGTCTTTTAAAACACAATATGACAACTTCCACTCCATCCTAATTGTACTGACATACAGGTGAGGCGGAGGGTGGGGAGGATTGAAGACGCCTGAGGCTCAGAAGAGGAGGAGGAGAGGGTGGGATACAAACACACGTACGAAAAAAGACAACTGGCACGCTATCCAAAACTCACACATATGTACTGCTCGTCTGTCAAAGCTTTTTTGCGTGCATCAATTATGAATAAAGGTGTAAGCAGGAGGGGAAGGATAAAGCCGGAGGGGGGGAGCGGTGATGAAGAGTGAAAGGGTGAGCGTGGGAGGGAAAGCTAAAACAAGAGGGGTGAGAGCGAGGGGAGGGGAGAGAGGTTTGGGTGGGGAGAAGAGGAAGGGGAGACGTCTCAGGTTTCCCACCGTCACAGATGGCAGAGGTGGAAAGAAAGAGACTGATACGTTACACCTTACACATTGTCTCCACTATCTGCTGCTCTGCCTCTCTTTCTGCTCTCCCTCTGTCATTTCCTTTCTGCTGCTCTATGAACTGGGTCACTGCACGGCCCCAGCACCAGAGAGAGGTTACAGAGGAGGGGAATGGGAAAATGGGGAGCACGGGAAAAGCTAAGCCCGAGGAGGGAGGGCTGGGGGGAACGAGGAGGGGGGGGTAGATGAGGAGGGGAGATTAAGGGAGGACAGTAGAGGAAGAGGAGACGGGAGCAGAGTGGAAGATGTTATAAATGGAGGGGTAGTGGGAAGGAAAACGAGGGGTGGGACGGGGTAATGTAGCACTTATTGCTCTGGATCCTGGTGATCTAATCATCTGCTCTCTCTCCCCCTGCATCACCCCTCCTCCCACCACACACACACACACACACACACACACACACTTTTAAACAATAGAGTCTCAATAGCATGAATCGGAGATGCCATTTTCACCGGTTCTATATGTGAAAATGTAGTAACAAATGTTTTAAAATAGCTTTGGTTAAGGTAAGTCAACTGAAACAGTTCGTCAATTAATCAATTAGTCGATCAATAGAAAAGGTTCAAGCTTCTCAAATGTGAGGATTTGCCACTTTTCTCTGTAAATTAAATATCTTTAATAGGGCTGCAACTAACGATTATTTTCATTGTCGATTGTTTTCTTGATTAGTCGTTTAGTTGTTTAGTCTATAAAATGTCAGAAAATTGTGAAAAATGTCGATCAGTGTTTCCCAAAGCCCAAGATAATGTCCTCAAATGTCTGGTTTTGTCATCGACTCAAAAAATATTCAATTTACTGTCATAGAGGAGTAAAGAAACCAGAAAATATTCACATTTAAGAAGCTGGAATCAGAGAATTTTGACTTTTTTTCCTAAAAGAAAATACTCAAACCGATTAATCGTTTATCAAAATAGTTGGTGATTTATTTAATAGTTGACAAAAAACTGATTAATCGTTGCAGCTCTAATCTTTAACAATCCATTTGAGGATTTTGTGACATTTTATTCCAAAAGTTTCCAAAGAAACCAAATATGTCATGAAATGTCTATAAAATGTCGCTCAAAATATCTAGAATATTTCCATTTCAGGGATATTTCACTCAGTGTGAACATCATGTAGCTTCAATAAGGAGTTGGAACAAGCCGATACAGAAACTACAGTCAGATTGTGTGGAATAAGATATCTTTTAAAACCTTAAAGCTGCTAATGGAGAAAGGGGACTACTGCTTGTTAAATACACAGTGATGAATTTAAACCAACATTTGTGCTAAACACAAGATACAAACAGTACGGCAACATCTATCTTCCGTGATGGAGTGAAACCTCTCGTGTATTCGTGCCAGAGCTCCAACCAGGTTTGCGACGCAGGTCTGTGTGGTGGCAGATTGGCTGGGAGCATATGGCTAATAGCACCACCATGACAATGAACCACACTGATTAATGGACGCCCTGAGCTCTTTGTGTGTGTGTGTGTGTGTTCTACGTTGCGTGTTGTGTGTGAGGCCCCCGCTGCAGAATCAGCATGTGAGAACACGAGGCAACAGCCGTAACTTTGACCTCGGCGGCTGCTGCAGACGAGCGAGTGTTTACACTCGCTGCAGAAGTCACACTTTCTGCACTGCTGCTGCGGCACTGTTGCTCCTCCCAGGGGAAAGGTCTGAATACTGGAGGCCTTTCTACTGTACAAGTTCAATGTGTACTGTACATGTTATGCAGAACAGTTTATTCAATGCATTGCCCACAATGATGAACAACAATAATTTACAATAAAATCTGTATTTACTTATAAATTCCTTTTAAAGCACATCAGAATTTCAAAAGGTTTTTCCATAAAGCTCTGCAGCTGAGCCTGCCTGCGTTTTATTCAGTGAGCTATATAATAAAATATTAGTGTGCCTGATTTCACGGCTAAAATCCCTGCTTGCGCATATAGATGAACCCCAATTTATATTGTTACAGTTAAAGTTGTTCAGTGACAAGGTCAGGGAATAAGAACAACTTAATTCATGTGCTAAATTTGAATTTTTATAACTGTGGTGTGCATGAGGGAGCGTGCATATGCATACTTCTTTGTGTATATATATGTGTGTATATGTGTGTGTGTGTGAGAGAGAGAGAGACTGTGCCTATATTTTATAGTCAGATTGTGGAGGAAGGCCCATTTGTTAGCCATGAAACAACAGGAGGGTTCAGATTGACTAATGAGTTTCTCTGTGTCCTAATTAACCAGGCGTCACAGACACACACACACCACGCCTGCATCCACACACACACATTTCCTATTGTATAGGATAGGTTGGTAAAATGCCTCCATAAATAGATCTCTTTCCTCCCAACCTACTTCCGAAGAAATTCATCTTTAGATTATAATTAAAGCAACGACTCTGAGAGCTAAAACTCATCTTCCTCAACACATACGGCTTCATGTGGATGTGTACGTATGAGTCTGGGTGTGCATGTGTGGGGGGGTTAATGAGGGTGACAAAATAAGAAATGTATTGAGTACAGAGAGTTGATTGGTGAGAACTTTCTGCAGACGAATAAGTATGTTGCAGAAGAAAAGGGGAGGGGAGAGAGGGCGGAAGGAAAAGCAGGACTTTTCTTTGAAGATAGTTTGGAGAGGAGGAAGATTCGGGAAGAAGAAATAGATCTGATGCACCCTTTCTCACCTGCACATAATCTCATGTGTCAGCAGCACTCTGCACATCTCTGGGTTCTTGTCTTGGCCTTCATAAATAATCGCCTGTTAAAGAGACAGAGAGACATAGAGAGGAAAGAAAACATATTGTTAGCTCACAGACAGCAAAACCAAATAAAGACAGAGCTCAAATCCAGCAAATAGTCCTGTCCATCCACGAAAGGGTGTGCTTCATCACAGCAGACGAAGAATTCAGCTAACAAAAATAAGTAATTGAGTTATTTGAGTTACGATGTCTGAGATTGACTCAGGTGTACACGTATACTGTACGTGTAGACAGGGCCTTATGTACCAGGACACGCCTGTGAAGATGTACATTTTTTTAAGCAAATGTCACTCAAATTTGTTGGGACTTTTTAACTGCAGATTAATACACATTTGGTGCTCTAAGTGAGTATTTATGGCACAAGGTTGTAGTTGGTATTAACTCAAAATAAACTACAGTACCTATTCTCATCATAATGAAGGAACAGTGTGGCTTGATGTGTTTTTAATGGACAACAATGGAGCTCTATAGCACAGAGGAGTACACAGACAATACTTGTTAGTAAGATTAATCCAGTGTTGGATTTCATGGAATTTGTTGACAACAAGAAAAACATAGAATATTACCAGCCTTATCCTTCAACTTCATATCACATAATACCAAACTACATATATCATCATTTTTAAAATTCAGACTGAACATAAGCAGGTTGTTCATAATCTTGTTAGAGGCAACAAAACACTGCCAATCAGACCCTCCGAAAGATGTCAGTTATTGTCTGCACCAGTGCATGGATGCACAAAAATGTATTTGCATGTTTTCAGACCACTGCACTCTACATCTACCAGACTGGTGAGAGGAGATGACTATATTTTGCAGCACTGTGCTGTGGGAAAACATAACGACGATGTCAAACTGGGAGGAATTAGATTTGTTTCATGCTGTAGCTTTGATGTAGTCTACATTTATTTTCTTCTATCGGGTGTTGTTGCGGGCAACAGGTTAATTCCCGCTTCACCTCTAATAACACGTAGTTGGTAACACCTCTACTCCCCCCCCCCCCCCCCCCCCACACACACACACACACACACCTTGTCATCTTAAAAATAATAGTGATATCTCCTCTGCTCACATGCTGCTCAGGTCTACTGTTAAAAAGTATAAAATTGTATAATCACAGAGCATTGGCCATAGTTTCTGCTCCTCCATTTCAGCTGAGGCTTTACCTGCTTCCATTATACAATCTTCCTGCTTCTTACAAGGAAGCCCAGAATAAAGCGAAAGCACAAGTCACACACCACTAAGCTATCTATCAATCAATACGAACGCCCCGTCTGTCTTTGGTCTATTCCAGTCTGTTTGATCTGTCGTTCCAAACTCCGGCAAGTCTCACCGAGTGACAAGCTCACTTTTCTCAGGGAGCGGTGAGGAAGTTTCACTGTCCTCTCTGATAGTCTTCAGCCAGGGGGTTCAGACTACCTGCTGCCATCAGCTGAACATCAGTTTGTAAAGGTCATTTAGCTGAGAGAAAGCTTAACAACTCTAAACAACATGCAACAACTTGTACTGATGATCAAATTAACTTTTCTCCTCAGTGTCCTGCAACTGTCCTGTATGCTACTTTCAACTGTCCCAGACTTAACGGGACTGTATGTAACTTTTTACACGTATAAATCGTTTTTTATTGCAAATGAGGGAACAGGTTGTAACCTAACCTCAAAAATGAGATCTTCCGCGACTTTCTGTGTTTTCCTCTATGAGCCTGTTGACTGCTTTTTATGTTAAGGACTCGGGCCGGTGTTCCAGCGGATGTTACGTCATGCGTGCTCCCGTGTGCCTACTCTCTTCAGCACAGCTATAGGGATAGCTAACGGTAGCTAAAGTACGGTTAGAAATGGAGTCCGCAACCAATGTCCCAAATTGAAGTTCTTTTTGTATCCTTCTACATAACAAATACAGTTCTATTATAAACTATTTATAATAAACTATGTGAGTTAACTCGCATCACTTCATTGACTCTTTCCGGTCCACCATGGACGTTCTGCTAGTTGTTTCCTGCACTTATATCTGAATATAAAAAATAAATCACCCCAGGTGTTTGGCCACAATCAGTTTTCATTATTCGTTTAGTCCTTGGTTGACTTATTGTTTTCAATAAATGCATCACTGCAAACTGCAGTGTAAAAATAAAAAAACCTGTTTCTGATTGGTATACAGCGATGGAAATTTACAGTCTACACACACTTTGAACATATCTCACAGGTAAAATTTTTAATTCCATGCTATGATGGTTTACATGTGGATGTGATGAATTTATGGTACAGGAGCTAGCTAACTGTTAGCCTGTTAAATTCACAGCTGTGCATAAAGAGCATAATGAGGACAGCTTTCTGTCTAGTGTACATGACAGCTTTCTCAGTCACTTTACTCATCCCAACGCTCCTTTACCTGTCATGTCGAGTTCATTTTAACTTTAAACATTACAACTAACATATAGCCTACAAGCAACACATAGTAACATTAGCTAACTTTACCCTGTACCCTGAAATAGGTGCTAATATCGCTAGCGTGCTAATGTGCTAATTGCGACTAGCATCTGACTTTAACACACTACATCTTGATGAAACAGGACAAAAATTACACACAAAGAGGTATTTACCTTCTGCATGTTGCAATACGTCTGTTACCTGTTGTTAAAGCGCTCCATCCACCAAAGTAATTGATATAATAAGGCTACTTCAGCAACTTTTACACAACTTGTGTGATTTCTCCTCTCACTAGCTAGCCCGTGGCTTCACTCTACGGGGTTTACATCCGGGTCCCACCTGTCCGCTGACAAGTTGGTAACAACCACGACACTTAAAGGTCATAATTTCATTGTCTTCTCATAAAACTATGCTGTCTACACAGTAGAAAGACGCAAATATGTTTAAATTTCGTGCTACACATCCAGAGAAAACAGATAAAAAGGGCTGTGGTATTCCCTTTCGCTCAAAAGGTAGAAAACCTACAACACCCAGAATGCACTGGGCTCGTTGCCACCACTGAGTAGACAACGTTTTTTGAAGCAACTTTATTTATTTTATATCACCTAGAAAATAAGTATTGACATACTCAGTGCTGTACAATTCAAGCAAGGATTCCCGTCCAAACCAATACCACACCTCCTAAGAAAATTATTTTAAGTTATCCATAATGCACAATTAAATATCAGTTACTTATAGGAAATAGTAACAAACGAGTTATTGTTGAACATGTAGAAAAAACAAGCTAAATAAACAGGATTGAAATATTGAAATCTACCAACACAAAAGGAATATAGCAGAGAAATAAAACATACATGCTAATATACTATATAAATAATGTAAGTAGAGAAAGTTGAGTCATTAAAATAATAAAAAATAATATAAGTATAGAGAGTTGAGTCAATAAAATAATAAAATTAATATAAGTAGAGAAAGCTAAGTCAATAAAATAATAAATAATAATATAAATGGAGAAAGTTGAGTCAACAAAATAATAAAAATAATATAAGTAGAGAAAGTTGAGTCAATCAAATAATGAAAATAATATAAATAGAGAAAGTTGAGTCAATAAAATATATAGTTTTTTACATTTCTCTTTTGGGTCTACAAAGGTCACAAAATCTTTTTTTTACATATCCTTCACACTAAAAAAGCAAAGTTGAAGGCTGAATATTGCTGATGCCACATATTCAAAGACGAGACTCAGTTAAGACTCAATATACCTCTGCATTGCAGTGGAGAAGTTGGACATTTGTAAAAATTGGGCTCAAAGAATTGATAGATGATGACGTTGTGTGAAGAAGTAGAAGAGGCCTTTTAAAGACTAATATTGTAAAAATCTTGTCTGCATGTTTAAGCTTGGACCGTCCCACCAGGGGCCCCAGGGCGAGCATGTTCCACATGGGGCCCCAGCATGAGCCGAGATGTAGACTGAACCCCTCATTTGTAGAAACTACAGCCCAACACGGCCCTCAGAAACTAGCTCGGAGCTTTGCAGCATTAATGGAGAGCAGCAACAGTGGCTCCATTACGATATTGTTGTAGCCCAAAGCGTTTCATACTAATAGCTAGTTGTATCCCGGACCCTCTGTGTTTTCTGGAACTGGAGCCCCCATTTGTTTCAGGGCCCGGGGCCCCTGTCAGTTACAATTTTCCATGCATGTGCATATATTCTAGTTGCAAAAACCTCTGCAGGAAATGTATCGACACATGGATCTGGTGCCTGAAGGGCTCCTGGTGGTCCAAGACTCCTGGCATGAGTTGTTCCTCTGTCTGAGACAGAACTGGTGCTAAGCTAACATTTCTCTAAAAGAAGCTGTGGGTGACAGTAGGGCTGGGCGATATGGCCAACGTCTTCTGTCCTGATATCCAATCCAATCCAAATTTATTTATAAAGCACATTTAAAAACAACAAAAGTTGACCGAAGTGCTGTACAATTATACATAAAACGCATAAAAACAACACAATAAAACACTAAGACCAATTTAAAACCAACAGGACATTAAAATAATAAAAGCATTAAGACCAATAAGAAAGGAAAATGGATTAAAAAAGGCAACTCTAATGCCGAGCCAAAAGCCAAGGAATAAAAGTGCGTTTTGAGGTTTGATTTAAAAGCAGGCAGTGTGGGGGACAGCCAAACATGTGGAGTCAAAGCGTTATAGGTAATTTCATATCACGATAACGATATATATCATTATATAGCAAGTTTTCTGGTAATTAAATTAAGAAATAGTCCTTATTACCTAACCACATTGTGAAGCCTCCTGTGTGAATTAAATACTGGACAAATGAAAAGTACTGAGTATTTTCTCAAGTAATTAAGAACTTAAATGAAAAATGATCCGATTTTCTGAAACATCTGTATCACGATATCTCGATATATGATTTCATTGCGATTCCATTGAAAGACGATAAACTATCATGTTGAATTATCGCCCAGCGCTAGGTGACAGACATGGTGGCAGAGATGTGCAACACACTGTTAACACACCACTGATGGTCAAAACTGTTTCTCTAATCCCTCTCCATCAGAAATTGAACGGTAATATTTTCCTTCGATTGTGGTTTAATGAAAGCAAATGTAAGTGTGGGAACTGTGAAGAATACATGTACTTTATAGTTATGTCTATGATTAGACCTGCTCATTGTGCCATGGGAAAAGAGTGGGCCAGGCAGCTGCCTCTGAACTTGTTTCCAACCCTGGACAAACATGCATCACTGCCATCTCAACCTCTCTCGTCTTCTCTCTTTATTGCACTTTTGCTCTTTTGTTCTCTCTCTCTCTCTCTCTCTCTCTAACACACACACACACACACACCAGAAAACCTTCACACCTTGGAGCCAGGTGAATGCATTTATCTTTATGAACAGAATTAGGTCTGATGTAACTGAGCTTTCCTCCAAAATCACAGAAGGTCGATAAATCCTGATATACTTTATGTTTTTTTTTGTTTTTTTTTAAAGTTTCTTAAATCTCTCACCTCTGCAACGGACATTGTTTGAAAAAAAAACAAAAAACACAAAATATAGAAGAATTCATAGTTCTGATAAGATGACACACAAATAACCCATATTTCCTTTATCCCAGTTTACCATGACTTTAGCAGGACAGAGGAAACAAGCAAAAATATCCCTATTTTGAGCAAAATCTTGTAGAACTTCTCATATCATAAAGGTCTCATATCGTGCTCATTGTCAGGTTCATACTTGTATTTTATGTTTCTACTATGTTAACATGCTGTATTGTTAAAAAATTTCAACAGAATGTCAACAGAATTGCAAAAGAATGTCAACAGAATTGCAACAGAATTGCAACAGAATTGCAACAGAATTGCGTTGCAAGGCAACATAGGTCCATGTTTACTTCCGGTCAGCTGATATCATTCACATAGGCTACGTCCGAAATCACATACTATGTACATACTCAATATGTGTATTATCGTTCGACATACTTCACTGTGTGAATAAACAGTAGTATGTATCTTTTCGGACGCACTGAGCATTAATTTACGTCGTCGCTTCCTGAGAGCCTCCTTGCCGGTCGGAGACATGTAACCATGGTAACCCGTGCCAAACTCATGTGACGAAAACAATGGTTTGTGAGAATCAAGTCTGAATTAATTTAAAATATATATTACGCCTAGCAAAGTGAAATCTTTTATATACAGTTAAATTGAAGCGTTATTGACTTTACAGAGCTGTCCACTCTCTCGCTCGCTGTATGTTAGGAAGGGGTGTTAAACTGTGAAATGTTCTAAATATTGTATAATTGTGACATCACAAATGTACAGATATCCTGACAGCACTTTCACAGTATTTATTTAGCACTTAAACCTGCTCTATAATAAAAAAAAAGACATGAAAATCTCAGTTTTTACAATATGGGACCTTTAAGACTGATCATGTCAGGTTTCTACCAAAAAAAATGGTGCTACCAACGCAGCTTATGTAACATATAATTTTCTATACAGATAAGTGATAAACGGTCACTTTTAACTTTGCAGATATGCCGTAGATGATATCCACTCTTTTCCTAAATGACTCCTTGTTTTGCCTAATGTTGACTTGTCTCCCTCTGTGCCAGACCTGGGTCAAAATCTAACAATCCCAGCCTTGTTTTGACGCCAAGAAGGGTGCCCTTTACTGCATCATGATATATGAAACTGAAATACTGTGGTATGACAAACACTGCCATCAATCACAGAAGAATTTACTAAAACTGAGGTCTAAAGTTTCTAATATAACTTGGTCTGTCCTGCTCGGCAACCTGAGACATCTGCAGCTCCAGCCAGGAAAAAAAACAACACAGACTGATTTGAAAATAATATTGAATCCTCCTTCTGGCTCTTGTGTAACTTCTCCTACCATAACTTCTTCTACCATTCCAGCCCACGTTTGTCTTCATCACACTGTCACCTCGCTCGCTCCGCTCTTGTCTTTCATCTGCTTTTTCCTCCTCCCTCTCTCTCTCTGCCTCACCGGGCCTTTCATACAGCATCTCTGCCGCTCTCTCCTCCACCTTTTGAAGTAGCGTGACATGCGCGGCGTGTAAACAAGGAGCCGTTAAGCAGGGGAGCACACTTCCTCCTGCGTTAGTGTCAGGTCGACTAGCGAAGCTAGTGATCCGACGGGGCCGCAGTGACAGACGCTTTATTCTCCGGGACAGAGTCGTGATCAACCGGCGCTCACAACGCTCTGCTTCTGAAGACTAGGAGGCGCTCTGCTCCTCCATTTAACACAATCAGTGCTGGCCCTCTCAGCGCTCACACAAAGCAGATAGACAGACAGAAATAGCAGAATAACACAAACAGTTTTAGGTGCCAAATGTTGAAGGAGGCTTTACTTTCCTGGCAGACGAATCACAGTCGGAACTGCCTAATAGAGCCGTTATATACTCAACACTATAAAAAAAGTGTACAACATGCATTTTCTTGCTTCACAACACTGATTAACCAATTTGACTGTTATCAGGCCATTAAATGGGCGTTATCGGTTGCTATAATCACCATAGATGTGGGTCAATAGGGGCCTACTACGCCTACGACCTTGTAAAAGTGAAAGTGAAACTTAAAAGCAACATGCTCTAACATGTAAACGTCACGTTTTGAACACAAACAAAAAGGCCTCTTTAGGTTTAGACAATAAAATTACAACTTCTTTGGGTTTAGACAATAAAATTACAACTTCTTTAGGTTTAGACAATAAAATTACAACTTCTTTAGGTTTAGGCAACAAAACTACAACTTCTTTAGGTTTAGACAACAAAACTACAACTTTAGATTTAGTCAACAAAACAACAACTTCTTTAGGTTTAGACAACAAAACTACAACTTCTTTAGGTATAGACAACAAAACTACAACTTCTTTAGGTTCAGACAACAAAACAACAACTTCTTTAGGTTTAAGCAACAAAACAACAACTTCTTTAGGTTTAAGCAACAAAAATACAACTTCTTTAGGTAGGACTAAAGTAATTTTCTGGTTAGATATCTGTATTTTTACTCAAGTGTGGCTTTCAGGTACTTCAACCACCACTGCCTCTCTATGTTTTGAGGGTTTTCTTTAAAATAGGTAAAAGTTATGCTATTGTTGCAACCAAGCATAGACTAGGAAAACTGACCAGTCCATTCAGTTGACCGTCCTCGGTGTGTCAAGCTGGTAACGTTAAACCCTTGACAGCTTTGGGCTTGTGGGTATTTTTCCCTCCCTGTCTGAACTGTTGTAGGACTGGACTTTTAGTAACTTGCGTTACTACAAATGTGATTTTGTAGGTTTTCTTACTTCTGGATCAGAAAATGATGTTCCAGATTCACTTCAGCTCTCTACGGGCCTGTTTTAGTCCAACAGAAATATTTAAAAGCATCTGACAACATTAATAGCTCGGTTGTTGTGTAATGATAATTTTTGGTGGAGCTACACTCATTTTTTTGTTTTAGATCACAGTGTGTCTTTAACGGTAAAGTAATAGTATGCAACCTCTATACTAACAGTGAGTGGCAGACCAGCAGTGTGTGTGTGTGTGTGTGTGTGTGTGTGTGTGTGTGTGTGTGTGTGTGTGTGTGTGGTTAGAGAGACAGTGGCCATGACATCACTGACCAACTAAGCCAACCACACGGCTGTTTTGGTTTGACCACCTGTTAATGTTCCATTCCTCTACCGCTGGGACTCACTCACACACACACACACACTCACACACACACACACATACTTGTGAGCATGCTTTATTGCTCCATGTGCAGTTTTGCCCTAAGTGCCTATACACGTATATACAGCACTAAATACCGACGCTGTTTCATCTCTCCTTCTCACTCACATATAAACCTACCACACACACACACACACACCAGCCTGCAGATGCCCACAGGTGCAGCACACACCTGCCTGCATCAGCATCTTGAGGAAAAATGACTTTTCCTTTTCAAACTTAAAATCTCTTCATTAAGGCAAAAAAAATAAAAAAAATCAGCCGTTTAATGCCGAGCAAGAAAATGTATTTGTGTGTGTGTGTTTCAGAGCCCCCTCTTTCTTCTCTGGACCTCAACTGCAAGGGCCCACTGTGTGTGTGTGTGTGTGTGTGTGTGTGTGTGTGTGTGTGTGTGTGTGTGTGTGTGTGTGTGTGTGTGTGTGTGTGTGTGTGTGTGTGTGTGTGTGTTTGTGTAGCTGGCTGACACCCCACCAAGCTGAAGCTAAACAGTGTTATTAGGGAACAGTGTGGTCCCTTAGGCCTGCCAGACACACACGCACACACAGTGTGTGTTGCAGCGTGGCAGCAGCAATGTGAGACTCTATCAGAGCTTGCAGTCAAATTAGCAAGTATTCAGTGCATAACACGGCTTCTTGGCTCCTCATACCACACACACACACACACACACACAACCCTGTACTTCTATAATTCGGAGGACACTCTCATAAAATGCATAAACCTAATTCTAAGCTGAACCTTAAAACCAAGTGTGAACCCTCAAACAGGCCTTTGAGGTCTGTCCACAGACGTCCTCTAAGGCTGTCAAAGTTAACGCGATAATAACACGTTAACGCAACTTTGTTTTAATGCCACTAATTTCTTTAACACATTAACGCATCGATCTTTCGACGGTTGTAGCGGGCCCAATTTTAAAGCTATAGTGAAGATACTGGCATCATATGAAACTAGAAAAACCTAAGGAATCCACTGGTAACAACCATGTCATACTAGCTTGTTGTGAAGGAGACTAAATAATGCTCCAACTTATGCTAAATTTTGGCGAGGAAAAACTGTCATGTCCCTTGACCTCTGACCTCAAGATATGTGAATGTAAATGGGTTCTATGGGTACCCAAGAGTCTCCCCTTCACAGACATGCCCACTTTATGATAATCACATGAAGTTTGGGGCAAGTTATAGTCAAGTCAGCACACTGACACACTGACAGCTGTTGTTGCCTGTTGGGTGTGAGTTTGCCATGTTATGATTTGAGCATATTTTTTATGCTAAATGCAGTACCTGTGAGGGTTTCTGGACAATATTTGTCATTGCTATGTGTTGTTAATTGATTTCCAATAATAAATATATACATACATTTGCATAAAGCAGCATATTTGCCCACTCCCAAGTTGATAAGAGTATTAAATACTTGACAAATCTCCCTTTAAGGTACATTTTGAACAGATAAAAAATGTGCGATTCATTTGTGATTAATCGCGATTAAATATTTTAATCGACTGACAGCCCTAGTGTCCTCACTTTCCAAAAATGTCCTCACTCTCAAGGTCTAAAACTCAAATTTGCTCTCACAAAATACAGTAGATGTACACACACACAGCGTCACTCTCTGTTTCTTGAGCAAAAACAAAAAAAATCAGTCTTCATTCTAACTGTTTACCTGAGAACAAACACTAAAAGTGTCTCCTATCTGTAGTTCAGTCGGCCTCTCTCACGACTAACTCTTCCCGCTGCTCACTCTCTCTCTCTCTTTCATAAAGGTACATATAAACAAAAACACAAACATTAACAGAAAAATTGGATCTGATCAGAAAATGCTCGCTCCTCGGCAGACCAAATCCCAGAGGTGCTGTTATATCTTTCCACTTCCTACTGCGAGCAGCAGAATTACGCCCCTGTTCCTCAACACCCGCTCGCCGCCTCCTCGCTCTAATCACAGCGAGAGAAGTACAGGCAAAAACGCCTGGAGCCATGCAGTGTGTATGTGTGTGTGTGTGTGCCCCCACCCACACACACTGTGGAAACACCCACCCTCAGAAACACACACATAAACGCGCTTTTGTGTGTGCAAGTACATGCAGATAGAGGAGGGCGGCGGAGTACAGGCGGATCAGTGAAGCAGCTCATTGTCAGAGAGGTAACAGGAGAGGTGACAGCGAGAGAGCAGTGTGTGTGTGTGTGTGTGTGTGTGTGTGTGTGTGTGTGTGTGTGTGTGTTTACCTGTTTAGTCATGGAGTCTATGAGTCGAACATAAAAGTCCTGCTCCGTTCTGATGCCTGTTGGGATGCAGAAGAAAAGAGAAAATCATAAACTTTACATAGATTTTGACAAGCAGGACAACATTCAAAACTGCATTAGAAAATATGTCACATTAAGTGAACATAAAGAAGTGATAGACTCCTGCCTTACGCAACAGGAAGCTCCCCCAAATTTTAGGGGTTGCAAGAACATTAAAAACATATTCCTCATACACAAAATTCAATGTATATTTTTCTAATTTTTCTAATAAAATCTAATAATTTTAGTTAATAACTTAGGCCTCAAAAATTGAGTCGTGTTTGGCTGAAATGCTCACGCATCAACCTGACAAAAACTACAGTTTAAGGGGTTAAAAAAATGCCCAAAAAGTTTGTGAACCTCTGGAGAAGAGATGAAAATTAATGTTTCTCAAAAGTTGTGTGTGTTGTTTTTTTTTTCTGTAATACTAATAATTTAGATATCTCATAATCACATTTGCCTCAAATGCCTTGCACAAAATATGACACCATCTATTCTTAAACCTTTAACACTGTGATTCAAACACCCAGAACCCATTAGACTCCCATTAATGTGGTATGTTGGAGGGATTATTGATCATTTTGATCAATTCTCGAGTGGTAAAAAATGGTTAAATTCAGCACCGAATCTGTGTAACAAATGGTATCAACCCAAGAATTGCTGCAACAACTTATGAGACAAAATAGATAAATGGGGAAAGAAAATCATATACGTCGATCGTAATTTTCTAAGGCCTTATGCACTTTAACAATTTATCTTAATTATATAATTCATGTTTATTTATGATTTATGACTAGAACAACCTAACACACAGTGCTGAGCTGCATCTCAAATTAATCCTCAGGTTCCCAGCTTTCAGATGATGTACACCAAATCTATGTGACATCTACTGTTGACCTGCTATCTCCCCCTAGAGACCCCCTGTACCTCCTTAAAAAGACAAAAACAGGTCTATTCTGGGTCTATAGAGTGGGTTAATGGTTCATAGTGTAGTGATGTTAAATGTCCAGTCAATATCACTGTAATATAAAAATGTGCAACTTACTTGCAATGTCCATTTCCACAAATGATATTAAAATCAATAATTTACAAATTGTAGTTATTGTGCCCACATGTCTTAACCCTCAGAGCTGATAGGCCTGAATACCACAGCTCCCACCACAACAACATGCAACTGTCAGACAGCCCACTTCAGACTGGACTAACTCATTTAGGGACAGTGACAGTGATGAAGACATAAAGCTGCTGTAAATCACCAGCAACAGCTGCCCCGAAATGGAGACATTTATCCAGAAATCGGTCAAATTACACAAAATGTGAAACACTACACTGGAACTTAAAACAAATTCTGGCAGCCTGTTGGCCCTCTGTTGCACATTTGTTTCCTTATTAAATAAAAGAAAATTCCTGTGTGCATTATTATGTTGCAGGAGACAACAAGCTGATTTGGTTACATTTATTGTGAATAACTTTTTAGTGCGTGTGTGTTTCTCACTCACCGTTACTGTAAAGAAGCTGCAGCCGGTAATGAATCCCGTTATTGGTCTTCTCTCCGGTCGTCTCCTTAACAGACACAACAAACACTGAGCTATTTATTGAAATATTTATTACAAATAAAATAAAAAATAAAAACACCTCTCTGTGAACATGCATGAAGTGTATAGCCTACATCCAAAGTTATTGAATTCTTCACATACGTTAAATAAACGTGTGATTTATGTGCGCAGCGGACATATTAAAGCGGGGCAGCCCTGTAATGTCTCCGGTGCGTAATCATGGTGTTATTGTGGCTTTTTTAATTCCTCTGTAATTACTGGTTGTGTTCGGAGGGCAAAATAAATCCGACACTGTATTTCAGCTCATTTAAACGGTGTCATAATTGATGAGGAGACCGACTGGCCCGCCGCTGTTTATATAGAACAAGTGGTTGGTGCTGTAAATTAAAAACTATTTAAATGCCCAGAGTTGTTTTCTTATTTGTCAAATATCACAAATGGATCGAAGGAAGTTTTTGAGTTATGCATATATATTTTTTCATCTGTATCTTTTATCCAAAATATTATAAATAATAATAATACTAATTTATAAACGCAGCATATATTTTATTAAAATAACTAAATCACTTGATTGAAATAATTGAAACTGTAGCTTAACTGTTTAAAATGTGACATTAAATATTGACATCAGTAATATCAAACACCACGATGCAATAATCAGGCCTTTTAGAAAATCTAATAAATTATCTTTCAGCATATTAAATATCAATAATAAATAATCAGACCACCGACCTTCTCCTTCTCGATGAAGCCCACGAAGTTGGTCCTCTCGATCTCCACCGGCTGACCCTGCCGGTCGTACAGAGCCAGGACGAAGTGGAAGAAGTTGGACTTGCGCAGGTTGGAGGGCGGCTGCTTCTCAAAGTGAGCCCGGGCCAGACCCACTCCACTGCGGACACACAGGCGTGGAGGAGTCGGTGTTAGAGGCTAGAAAGTTTGACTTTGTAAAGGTAAGGTAGTAAAGTAAAAAAAAAAAAAAAAAAAAGAAACATTTGGATCTATAAGCAGCAAGTAAATCCAATTTTTTTTAGTTTCTTGGTTTCTTGGTAACTGATCTTTATTTATAATAAAAGGCTATTTTTTGAAATATAAAACTCAAAATCCACGATTTTATGAAATATAAACAAATTTGTTTAAGTTGGAGGCTGTTTTTGTCATGATAACCTGAGACAGGAGGTCATGATTTATCCACCTTTACATCTCTGACTCTGAGGGCCAAATAGAGAATCTTATTCCCCTTGAACATAAACCATATGTTTAGAAAAAAGTTCCTCAATTAAACCCAATAATAGTCCTAGAATTATTTATTTTCCTTCATGCTCATTAAACCAACTATGGACAGAAGGCGCACTATCCATGTGCGTAAAAATCTGTAGAACAAACACATGTTGCCATTAACTGTTTAGTATAGTCTTAAAATTAAACACGGTGTTCACAGATGTGTTTTGAAATGTTATAATCCTGACTTTTAATTTCCCAAATTATCCTAGCATCGGTTACATCCAGATTTTGCTCCTCCGGACAGCAGCTCCCATCAACACAGCCTCGTGTCCTCATCATTGAAGGAGGCTGGGCAGCATGTCTCCTCCACCCGGGTATAGAGCTCACCTTTGGGCGGCCGTGTTGGCGTCCAGCACGCCGCCCCCCTGCATCCAGCTCCGGACAGTGTTCATGCCTCCCAGCGGCTCCTCCTTCAGGCTGCCGCCGCTCCGCTGGATGCTCTCCTGGATCCCGAACATGAGCGGACCTCCGTAGCTCGGCGCTTCTCCTGCTGTTTCTCGCTCTCTCTCCGGCTGGCTGTGCACTTGTTCTCCTGTAGATCCTTCACTCTGGTTCAAGAGGAGCAACGTGGTTGCGCTCTTTTTGCTGCTGCTGCTGCTGCTGCCGCGCGTTTCGAAATCAAGCTGATTTATTCCTGTAATACTAGTCCTCGTGAGAAAGTGTGTGCTAAAACGGAGGCGGCAATCATATCGGATCCAAAAATGTCCAAACGTGGATTTTAAATCGCCAGAAGGGACGGCAGGACGCGCAGTGTGGAAAAGGTGTTCAAAAAGTCACTCCTGGCGCGCTTGGAGATGAAGCTGTCAGACGGGGGAAAAAAAGAGATCAACTGGCACCCAGATCGGATGTCATCATTGTGTGACACTTCTTTCTTCCTCTTTTCTCTTCTTCTTCTCCCTCAGCAACAGAGGGTCCGGGACGTGTTTGGGGGGGTCTGTGGTGTCCGGAGCAGCGCTGCTTCCTGCGGATGAGCTCTCCTCTCCTCTCGCCACTCCGCTCCCTCTCTGAGGAAAACGCTTTGTGACTCTTCCCAAAGGACTCTCTCTCTCGCTCTCTCTCTCTCTCTCTCTGAGAACCAAACACGGGCTTCTCCCGCCCCGGGGGGAGAGAGAGAGAGATGTAGGATGGGACGGGAAAGAGGGGAGGGGACAGGACGGGAGGAGAGGAGAGGAGAGGAGACGCCCCCAAACAAAGGCGAGAGCGGAGTCAGGTCCGCCCCATGCAGCGGCTGCGGAGCTCCTCTCCTCCGTCCCGCTGTCCTCTGTCCGGGAACCCTCTCTGTCCTTGTTAAAGGGATCTCTCTTTTTTTATTTTGCAGAAACGTCTCTTCTTGTGCGCAACACAACACTGACAATCGACCGGGAAGTTTCTTTCTAGCCAGACTGATGCTGGGATAAGTGGTGGTATTTCAGGGTGGACACTTTTTGGCTGCAGGACTTTTACGCACTCAGAGCATCATGGGAATATTCAATAATTAAACCAAAAAAAAAGAGACTTCTGAAATTTGTAGTCTTTGATTGAAGGCGTGAAAATATGATTTGCTTATTTATTCATAAATACAGCACATAACATTCATATTAACCGAATTAAAACCAAGGTTTTATTGCTTAAAACTGTAATAAAAGTGATATTTTTTTTTGCGTCTAAACAGTAGGGACATTTGGTTAATCTGATATGGAACCTCAGCCTGTACATTTAGATCTAAGTTTTTATTTAGACCAACTGGTTAGGCTCAATTATAAAAGCCATATTTCATCGTCACAACATATCCCTGCTCCCCATTGTCTTCCCCGGGCCTGCTTATTGCGGGCTATAGCGCCGCAAGACTCGCAAACAAAAGTGACAATAACAATAATTAGCTCAAAATAACAATGAACATAATTGAGGATAATTGCTACCAGATTTGCCCGCTTTGTCTCTCCCTCCAGCGCCATCTGTTATTTCAAACTATTTATCACGCCCGCCGAGAGGGGATCCAAACAAAATATTAATAGATAATTCCCTTCTTTTTTTTTTTTTTTAATAAAATAAAGCCACGCAGCGTATTGATCTGTTGGAGGTGCAAAAGGTCAGAAACTTGTGTATTATTCAGCTGCCTGTGAGAATGATTGGCAGGGCGAGCTGGCGCCGCTCCAGCGTTTAATTCCCAAAGGTTATTGAAAAACGCTCTTGACCTTGATTATGGAGAATAAGAGTCTTTTATGCTCCAGTTTCCTGCTTATAGAGGGAGAGACAGTGGCGGATCAGCCCGCATATATAAGATTCACAGCTGAGGAACTAAATATATGTGAATGGAGGGGTGTTAAGAAGAGGCTCTGGTGTTTGGATCGATCGGACTGAAAGATTTTGTATCAGTTTATTAAAAAAAATATATATATGAAAGAAGATATTTATCTCTGCATGTCAGCTCTCATAGACAGTTAAACAGTGTTTAAAATGTAATGATTGGATATTAATCTAATGAAAATGTGAAGTGTCAATGAGTTAAAAAATAAAAACATGATTTTAGAATTACTCAAAACATCCAAGCTGTCAGATAGATAGATAGATAGATAGATGGATAGATGGATAGATGGATAGATGGATGGATGGATGGATGGATGGATGGATAGACAGACAGATAGATAGATTAGAGATATATCTATCTAGAGAAATACTGTATATCAAAATATAAAGAATATTAGAATATACTATAAATATACCCGACTACTACAACTAGCATAAAAAATTCTGAATTGTAAACATAGAATAACCCCCTATATACATTAGCAAAGTGTGCAATAACATACCATATACATTAGCAACATACTATATATATTAGCAAAGTGTGCAAGTTATGATGTTTTGTTCTTTCATAAAAAATAATTGAGGTAGTAAATGTGCAAATGTATAGATGTGCAAAATTCAACATGTGCAAGATTATTACAGGACCAAACCAGAATGGAGTATATTGGTTGAGACAGAAACTCTGTTCTCTATTAGACAGAGGTGATGTGTTGTAGAAAATTGCGTTCATTTAAGTCCCATCAGGTCAGACTGAGCACCAGAGGTGCATCTAAGATCCTACAGGATTTCCCTGTACAGTATAAGAGGATGTGAGAATACTCAAATGTACAATTAGTAGAAAAATGTCACTTTAACACTGAATTGAGCATCATAGACATCCTTTAATCTACATGAATATTTAAATGTTGTATTGGAGATTTCAAAAGCGAGATTAAATCATAAGAAATAATAATAATAAGGAAGCATAACTAAGGAATAATACGGACCCCCGACACCAACAGTAGCCTTGAAGAAGAGGAACAACATGGCAGATTAAAGAGAAACACGATATAAAACCACTACAAAGTCACTGTTGTGCACATTGAGTCCCTACAGTACTGGGACAGAAATAGTCCTCGGTGTGTGTGTGTGTGTGTGTGTGTGTGTGTGTGTGTGTGTGTGTCTCACCAGGCTCCTGGATCATGTCCCACTCAGTCTAAAAACGACACAACAGCGCCATCATGTGTCTGACAGGTCCAACTACATGCGCGCTGACGCACCACCAGACCACACCTGGTGGAGAAATGATAAAATATGAAATCATTCTGAATAAAATGGTGTAAAAATGCTGCTTAATATCAGTCAAATGCTATGAACTTTTTAAATTAATGGTATGATGATCCAAAATATTTATATGTCATCTTTCTTAAATTTAAATACTAGGCCTGTTACGACTAATAATAATAAAAATACTCACCACTTCACACGTCTACAAAAGTAGATATACTGAACTATTACATACAATTACATACTATTGGCTACTGTAAATTCAAATAAAATAAAGGCTGAGTCCAGAGTGGATGGTTCATTTTATTTCTGACATTCAATTTTTGTAAAATAACCAAGGCAATGCCAGGCATAAAGTCCAAACACCAACCGTGGAGCGTTTTAACAGAATACGACTGGCATTCAGAGTCTTACAGAGCAGGTCCTAAATGTGTGTGTGTGTGGAAAAACTTATGAGACAGAAGAAGAAACAAAAATTAACAAATCTCTGTTGTCGGGCGTGCCGGTCAGAGCAGCCCTGAACACGAACATCTGTAAGTCAGAGGCAATATAATATTGGACAGCAGTGCAGTTCTTTTCTAAAATGCTCATTAAAAATGCATTCGGAAAAGAAATATGTGGTCAGAGAGCTCTGTGGCAGCTATAGATTCCATTACAATATTTGCTTACATGTTCACTGTTATACAGTAATGATTTTGCAATGTATTGTGAGTCTATGGGACATCTGGATTTCAGATGGGAGATTGATTTCAACTACGGGTATTCATAATCCTCCTGGTTACTCCATCACACTCAATGGAGGCAATTTTGAAAATACAGTATAATATACATCAACTGTATAAGAAATATTGGGATATTTAAGGTCACATTGGCTTGATTTTATAGTGATGTTTTACCAGCAAGTCAATCAAGAGCAATAATTTAATATTACTTATGTGTTAACTAGGGCTGTCAATCGATTAAAATAGTTAATCGCAAATTAATCACATTTTTTTGTATTTTCCTGTTCTAAATGTACCTTAAAGGGAGATTTGTCAAGTATTTAATACTCTTATCTAAATGGGAGTGGGCAAATATGCTTGCTTTATGCAAATGTATGTATATATGTATTATTGTACATCAATTAACAACACAAAACAATGACAAATATTGTCCAGAAACCCTCTTGAGGTCAGAGGTCAAGGGGACCCCTTTGAAAATGGCCATGGCAGTTTTTCCTCGCCAAAATTTAGCGCAAGTTTGGGAGCGTTATTTAACCTCCTTCGCGACAAGCTAGTATAACATTTAACGTGTTACCTTTTGACAGCCCTAGTGTTAACTGACATGGATCGATGGCAAATGTACCGTTTTACAATCTTAACACACGCTAACTCACAGCTGACGGGAGGAGCTGCTATGTAAAATTAATGTTGCTCGATATGTGGAGCAGCAAGTGAAGGGTTCATGCATTTGTTTGGCACAACAGCTCACAGACAACTTGCCTAAACAGTCATTGATGCATTTTACATGAAGTCAATCCCACAGCTGAAACACCAGAGATGCACTGGAATGCAAATAAATGCATTTAAAGATTGAAACGCTTCAAAATGCGTAACTTCCACAAGCTTTCTATGGTTATCTAGTCAGATATTAAATAGAATGAGCTTAGATTGAAGACATTTGATGCTAAACTGTCCCAGACAGCATGAAAAGATATGTCACAGTTCACATGTAGCCTGGAGAGTGACCGCAACAACTACAATTTCTCCAACATGGAGTATAAACCGAGCAAATGCATGTGGAATCAACAGCTCACAGGCTCCTCTGACACTTATTCACCACTTAATACCGCACTGCAGGTTCACATAATGCAGTTGCCAATGACGGCTCTCACCTTGCGGAGCATTTGCAGGTGATCTCTCTGCTCGACACAGTTCAAATGCTCCACGGTGAAAACTCAACCGTGTTTAAATCTTTGTAACCATTTCAAGTGCTTTGCGTTTACGTCAAAGTCTGAGGAATGGAGCTGATAATAAAAATGCGAATGAATACAGAATGTCCTTATGTTCACCTTTCAGGGGAACATGTGCAAAATACGTCAAACTCTACATTTCATCTCTTAAAAAAAAAAATAAACACAGTTAAAGAGCGTTGGCCCGGTTTGATCCTACATTGATTGTGTATTCATTCTCAGCCCTGCGGCCAACGCTTTTCCAATATCAACAATAAATTCATTCATAGTAATAAGACCTTTAGTAATAGTGGTAGTAAGTAATACTGCTGAGGGTTAACTAGTGCGCCTCCTGTCCGTCTGCGCCGTGCTGATCCCACTCCTAACAGTAGAGGGCACCGGAGTGATCACACCAGCTTGAGGGCGCGTCATACAGACCGGAGACGCAGTAACACTGGCTGGTCTCGCAAGATCAGACGGCTGGTTTCCCCGCAAGCTTCTCAGGCCGATGTCTTTGTTCACAGGCATGTAAAGTAACAAAGAACACCGGACCACGGGGAAGCTCTGGAGAAACCGAGCCCCGATCGTACTTATATATCAACACTCCTCTGGTTTAATATAGATGCCATACAGAGCAACATTTATATACATTACACACAGACAGAGTGGGCTGTTTCCTCGTACACAAACACATCAGAGGGTATTTGGTTGCCGACAGCCACAGAACAGCTTTGGAGCGTTGCTAGTATAAATGACATTAGTGCAAATGCAACCCCGCCCACCCCAATCCCCATCCCAAAAAAAGAAAGAAAAGAAAAATGGCAGAAAAAAAAAAAAAGAATTGGTAGCAAAGGTTAGAGCACATTGGAGACAAACAAATAAATGCTATAGTAACAGTGGCAGCGTGCAAGCTCTACATATAAGCGTGCATCGGGACTCGGCATTCTCAAGTCTTTCAATAAACACTCTTGCACACACTTCTCCCCGTCCGGCCTCATTTGCTAAGCCCGACAGAGAGAGAGAGCGTGCAAGCATGTGTGAAAAAAAAAAACAAGCTTTCCTATCAAACGGCTCAATTTGCTGGTAGTAACATTTCGTGGAGTGACTGAGCAGCAGCAGGATAATGATGGTCTTAGAAAATGCGATTGGTTTATAAAGGAGCTGGATGGAGCGAGGTGATCGGCTGCCGCCATGAAAGAGTCTCAACAACCGCTGGCTCCGTTGCAAACTGGGGGTTAATGGGTAAATGGGACCGGTTGAATGTGTTTGTAAGTCAGCGGAGCTCTGGAAGATGAGCGCGGATTGAGTACCGTGAATGAAGCAAAGTTTGAGCTCCTCGCCGGCTCTGTGGGCTAATTTCTCCTCGACATTCTCACAATGCTGAAAACACAATCTGTTGCATGTTATCTCCCTCCTCTGTCTCTGTCTATCTCCCTTTTTTTCAGTCCGTCTGCACTGTCCAATAATGTAAATATTATCTTAAAAATAACATCTCATTTAACAGTAATACAAAAGTTTGGCGATGAGGAGTAGAACTGTTTTTGCTGGGACCAGCCAAACAAGTTTGATTCAAATATTGAAGCAGTGTAGCGGAGAAAGCTTGACACGATGAAATGAATTCGTTCTCCCATGTGAACCCTTTGATTTGTTCACACTGTTAACACTTATATAGACCACACCATGTATCCTCTGCTTAGCACCAGGCTTCAGGTCACGTGATGGCCTCAAGAAACAACATTCAGTCTTCTGTTAATACACGTAACTACTGGAGTCCAACAGTGAAAACCAAAAATCTCTATCAAAACCGATGGATCTGTAGACTTAATGAAACGTTACGACTTTGTCACGGTTTAGGATCGCTCTCTGAACCACGCGCCCATCCCTCGTTAGATCATGGCACATACACTGGACTACGGAGAAAACCCAAATACTGTGACGTGTACAGCGACGGGAGCGAAGCTGCACGAACAAAAGGCATGATGGGAGCAACCATCACATGAAATGAGAGGGACATAAGCATGATTTTTTTAGAAAGGTCATCGTAGGTCTAATATCAATGTCAAAAGCTAGGAGTGATGCGGTACTTCAGTTTCATTCAGGATTTCACATTTCGTGGACATGATGTACCAATTGTTTTTTGAGATGAGATTACTGCTTTCCCCTTTTTTGTGTTGAATGGAAAATGAAATCATCGCTGGCATGAGCTCGTCATGGAAACACATTTAGGTGAACTGTTCCGATCATCTGAGAGATTGTTTTGGATTTTCTTCTCTCAGAATGGATATGGAAAGGTTTGGAGTTGAATTTCTGACATGATGGGATAGCCAACCGCTGGACAAGTAGAATATAGGCAGAATATTGGCAGACGGGAGTATTTAGATTGTGTGTTTTATATGTGCATGCACGTATGTCGTGTGTGTTACGATGGAGGGGGCTCAGAGGCTGCAAGGAGGAGGCGACTGTTCCTCAGAAGGGGAGGTGGGCTGGTCAAGCTGTGATGACGGACCAGTAGAGGACTCATGGCTGTCCAATAGGAAGCCTGGGTTTAGCTGAGGGGCGGGCTCGGGTTCAGCGGGGGTCATCTCTGCCTGGGCCTGTGGCTGCGAGGAGGAGGAGAGAGATGGAGGGGAGGGGGGCGTGTCCAATGTGTCAGAGGAAGACGAAGAAGGATGATCTCTGAGCGGCTGGTTCTGAGATTCAGTCACAAGTGGGGAAGAAGAAGAAGAAGAAGATGATGATGATGATGATGATGATGATGATGGAGTCTCGGCCAGGTGCTGGGGAGTAGAAGGAACACCAGAGGAGGAGGAAGAGGAGGAGACGGAGGAGGAGGAGGAGGAGGAGGAGGAGGAGGAGGAGGAGGAGGAGGAGGAGGTTTCTCCAGCTGACATGGCAGGTCCATTAACCCCTCCCTGCTCTCCTGTTCCCTCCTCCTCCTTCACATCATCTGGAGGAGTGTCATCTTTCCGCTTCTTATCCGCCGCGGCCTCTTCCTGCCCTGCAGGGCTCTGATTGGCTGCCGGGGCGTCTGGGTTGGTGGTTGGTGATTGGCTCTTGAGTTGCGAGTGACAGAGGGGGCATGTCTCCTGCACATAAAGCCATTTCTTCAGACAGCCAGCGTGGAAGAAATGACTGCATGGAGTGATCACGGCATTGTTCATGTCCTGGAAGGAATGAGCACAAGAACACACACACAGACTGTGTTGTTATGTTTCAAAACCACTTTGCTCTGTGTTAACACATATAAAATCAAACTGCACATGAGCCGAGCGTTAACTTGAAGCTTGATTTTAAACCTGCGGTAAGAAGTATGTTTTTGGCATCATTGGGAAAAAATTCCATAATAACCTTTCAGCATATTGTAATTCAAGTGTTCTGCGAAATAACTAGACTTCTGCACCTCCTCTTGGCTCTGTTTTCAGGCTTTAAAAAAAATCTAGCCTGAGACGGGAGACTATGGCCAATCACAGGTCATTTCAGAGAGAGAGCGTTCCTATTGGCTGTTCATTCAACGGAGGCAGCTGTAAATCACTAGCGAACTCCGATCAAACTAGGCAGCGCTGATCAAATATGAATCAATATTCTGTTACGTTAATGCCTATTTCTCTCCTCAAATGTATTCAGAAACATCTTGTAGTGTACTGTTTAGCTGTAAAATTAGAAAGTTTGCTCCGGCTGGTGGGCGGTGCTTGGTATTTCCTCAACTGATCTCAACATGGCTGCCGGGTCACAAACTTTTCTTCTTAGTCTGACCGTTTGATCGGAGTTCTCGAGTGATTGACAGCTGCTCAGAGACGGCAGACTCCAGCTCGGCTCTGATTGGTTGTTTTCCTCCGGTCTGTGAAATCTTGGAGATGCCATTAGGAGTACCAGAGGACACAGAGGAACATGATTTTTTTTTTTTTTACCTGTCTCATGTACTACTGTGAGGATATAGTGACCGTTTTATAAATATAACTATTTTTAATCATATTTGCTCCAATTCTACCCACTGCTGCTTTAATTCTTGGCCATGTGCTCCCTCAGTTCATACCTGGTAGCAGATAGCACAGATGTCGTTGTACTGTTCCAGCTGTGTGTTGCTGGCCGTGGGGAGGCTTTTGATCTTGTTTACAGCATCTCTCCTGAGCAGGAAGCTCTGCCAGCCCAGCTGGGCTCTGAGCCAGACGTTATAATACGAGTGGACCAGGATGATGGTGCTGCCCATCACGCTCCACTCCCCAAATACCGTCTCCGACACGCCGTAGCACACCACGCACACCGCAACCTGGCAGGGGAGGAAATTAAGAAGTAAGGTAGACATCATGTCAATGCCACAGAAGAAAATGTCGTACGTCAGCAATGCCACTGCCTTTGTCACATGCCGCCTTCTCGTTTGTGCTCCCTTACGTTACTGTATACCGTGTGCGCATGTGTGACACTCACTAGGAACTCCAGCAATCTGTATGTCCCGTTGACACAGTAGATAACTTCATCCATGTTCTCTACTGGAGCCTTTCGAAACTCCTCCACCATGAAGAGAATGTAGATCAGCAGAGTGCCGAGGACCTGGGGGTGACGGAGGAGAGTGTCTCAGCATTTTCATGTAATTCCATTCAGAAGTAAAAGTGGGCTCAGTTTTAAAGCTAGAGTCAAGATACTGGAATCATATGAAACTAGAAAACCTAATGAATTGTTACCAACCACGTCATGCTAGCTTGTCCAAGAGGTGTGCGAGTACTTTTAATAGAATGCGTTTCCTGTGTGCGTTTGTCAGCTTGTGCGTTACCTGCAGTGATGTGAGGATGGAGGAGGAGATGATGATGAGTAGCCAGAAGTCCATGTGGAAGAACTGACAGATCATATAGGCCATGTAGGCTGGAAAGATCAGCAGGAATAGACACAGAGACACCGCTCTGAAGTGCTTCCACAAACTCCTAAAAGGAGAGACAGACGATCAGCTTCATCCGTACCAACTAGGGCTGTCAAAGTTAACGCGATAATAACGTGTCAATGCAAATAATTCCTTTTAACGCCACTAATTTCATTAACGCAACTAGCAATTTTTAGGTTGTAAAAGGCTCAGTTTTAAAGATAGAGGGAATATACTGGTATCATATGAAACTTGAAACTCTAAGGAATCCATTGGTACCAACAATGTCTAATATGTCTAATAATGACAACTAGCTTGTCTTGAAGGAGACTAAATAACACTCTAAACTTACGCTACATTTTGGCGAGGAAAAACTTGTCATGTCCATTTTCAAAGGGGTCCCTTGACCTCTGACCTCAAGATATGTGAATGAAAATGGGTTCTGTGGGTACCCACATGTCTCCCCTTTACAGACATGCCCACTTTATGATAACCACATGCAGTTTTGGGGCAAGTCATAGTCAAGTCAGCACACTGACACACTGACAGCTGTTGTTGCCTGTTGGGCTGCAGTTTGCCATGTTATGATTTGAGCATATTTTTTATAATAAATGCAGTACCTGTGAGGGTTTCTGGACAATATTTGTCATTGTTTTGTGTTGTTAATTGATCACCAATAATAAATATATGCATATATTTGCATAAAACAAGCATATTTGCCCACTCCCAAGTTGATAAGAGTATTAAATACTTGACAAATCTCCCTTTAAGGTACATTTTCATCAGATAAATGTGCGAGTAATTTGCGATTAATCGCGATTAACTATGGACAATCATGCGATTAATCGCGATTAAATATTTTAATTGATTGACAGCCCTAGTTCCAACCTGGGCATTTTGCTGTCACACATTCAGTCAGGGTACTTTCCTCATTTTCCAAATCATTGTCTGCCTTTTGGGGTAAAGATAAACAAATGTCAACTAGTTTTGACCTTTAAATGTGTTGCAAAACACACAGAGTTGATATTTTTGTCAGCAGAAATCCATTTTTGATAGACCTGTGGGATTCCAATTGTTTGAAATACAAACTGGTGAAGAAAAAAAAATACAACTAAAATAAAATTGAAATAAAAATTGAAAAAACAAAACAAACAAAAAAAAAAACAAGATGTATGGTAAATGTGTTTTACTTGTCTCTAGATGCTCCCAGGGCCAGGACTATGGGGTCGGCTATCTCCAGCATGGACTGCAGGATGGAAGCAACAACAATGAAGAGGATGATGGAGAGCAGAAAGGCTCGGTGGATGACTTGAAGCTCGATGAGGCCCGTCTGGACAGCGAGGATCAGCAGGGTGATGCCTTCCGTCATCCCCCTGAACATATGGACAGGAAACCAACAAGCAAAGTGATTAAAAGTATAGCTACATACCAGACAGACATCCTGGACGAACCAACATACACGAACATATGCACTGACTGACCTGTGCATGGTGTTGTCATTCATAAAGGCTCTGTAACCTTGCAGGTAGAACTTGCAGAGTGTGAGAACTCCCAGAGCGATGAAGGAGACGGTGAAAACCAGACCCAGCAGGGAGTATGGTGTACTACAACATTCTGCAATACTGAGCACATGAAGGGAGGAGAGAGAAGAATAGTTACGAGACAAGGTAGATAAAAACAAAAACAAAACAGCCATTCTCTATTCATAGTAACTAAACCATAACCTGCTAATATACAAAACACACTCTGTGATGTACAATCTATGCTGCCCCACACAGTCTGACCAGTGCTACGGTCCTACCTGGTAAGAAAGAGGAAAAGGAGCCTCTCCCTTGAGGTAGGCTGGTCTCTGGTGCTGAAGTAGGAGTAGATCTGCAAAGCGAACAGCAGTAGCCAGAAACTCATGAAGAGAACTGGAAGGACCAGCTGGTTCCATAGAGACATACCCAAAGCCAGCAGCCCGTACACTTCCACCACCTGGAGGACAGAGGGAGACGGATACAGAGACGGAGGAGAGGAGAGATGGAGGTAATTGGGACAGAATAACATTAATATTACATGTGAGGAAATCTCACAACATGCAACCTTAGGCAACATAGTTTTTTTTTACCTGAGCCAGCTCCCTGTAGGCAGTCTTGGCCAGGTTGTATGGTACCAACAAGTTAGAAGCCAGGAAGTAAATGACCTCCAGGCCTGTGAAGATCATGGAAAACTTATTGATGAAGACGATGGTCTCCAGCGGGACCAGGCACAGTCTGGCCACCAGAGGGAGGAGGTGAGCAGAGAAAAGCCAGATCCTCTTGGTCTGCATCACACAGGAGCATAGTGTACACACCACCAGCTGACCTGAAAGGAGATGAAAGGAGATGAACCGGAAAGAAGATGCACGTACACACAAACCACTTTCAAATTTAGCAGCTTTAATCTCCTCCCTTCTGTCTGCGGCAGTATATCTTTGTCACTGTGACTGCTATTTTTGCTTTCTCAGGCTTTCACTGTGCAGTGAAATCAGCACTCTGTGTGGTCTATTAATAGCACAGGAGACTCCATATCTACTCTCCAGTAAGATGAAACCAGCTCCTATGGACCCGGGAACATAGGAGCTTGTAACATTTTCCATTTCAACAGGGACCGGCTTTCACAGTGAGGGTAGGAGCTGGTGATCACTAAGATTTATGCCAAGAGCGGCCAGGTGACCTTAAAGAGAAGCTTTTTAATATAGCCAAATTTGATTAATACTCTATAAAAAACCCTACACTTGCTGATCATTTTCTACCACCTCCTCTACAGAAAGATTGAGGCGCAGCTATGTTACAGAGCTGCAACTCCGGTAAGAGTTCAGTGGCTTTCTTACGGAGGAGGGATTTTCGCTGTCACAGAGACGTGGGTTTAAAGTTAGTCGCTCAGTATATTGCAGTACTACAAGTGACAGAAGATCTATGTAACTCTTTTTCGATACTTTTCTACATTTTCCAGATGCGTGAGCAACCATGAAGGAGGGTAGAAAAGAGAGATCAAATTGAAATAGAGGAAGAGTATCCTGTGAGCTCAGAAAGGAGCTGCTGAACTACATCCACCTGCCTATGTTTGGGGTTTGTGCGCGATGCATCCATGGCTCGACATGTATACTGTACAAATGCCTTCATGCATTCATGTGTAATAATATACCTATGAGTGCAGTGGTGAATCTGTTCATGGAGAGAGGATCCAGGTAGACGGGTCCTTCATGGCCAGACTCCAGTTCACTGCGGACATAATCCCTGGCAAAGAGAGGTCGAAATCCTTAATATACAGGGAGATCTACTGTGACTTATTATATACCACTGACCTACAACTCAACACAAAGATTTCTAGACATTCATCTCAACTAGCACGAGGAAAACTCATACTACCTTTTGATAGATACAGTACATTATACCGTACAGTGAATGCTCACTAAAGGCTATGGTGCCCTTGCAAGTCTAACAATGTCAACAAGCCACTATAACTGACAGTATGGCATAAATGAATGTTGTATATCTGACAGAACATAAACACCCATACTTAAAATGTCACAAGTATACATCAGATTTGAGCCCTGATGGCACCTACGGTACTGTAGAAAAATTAGTCATACTGTCAGGTTTTCAGAATTTCGGAATCGACTTGGTACCGAAGTATCAGTTCTTGTGACATCCCTACAGCACATACCATCTCCTCATTTGGTTCTCTCTTTTTAGTATTTGTTTCCAGCCGTGGAGTTGTGTTGGAGCAAACTTATATGAAACTATTGAATCACACCAAACAAAGACCGCCTGACAAATTATTTGAAAACCGCAGGTCCTAATCCAAAAGAAAGTACATACTACGCGCAACGTGCTGCAGTACTATATATGCCAGGCATGCGCAAGAGATGCCCGCACAGAACGTATAAGCGCACAGCTGCAGGAGTATAAATCAAGAATAAGTCTGTGTGTGTGTGTGTGCGTGTGTGTGTTTACCTTGAGACTTGGTGACCAGCAAACAGCAGCAGGGCCGTAAGGACATACAGGTAGAGTTTAACCAGGTGCTGACGAGGCAGAGTCAGGAGCACCAAGCTCAGGATGTAACCTGCGACAAAGTCAAACATGCACACACACACACACACACACACACACAAACAGACACACACAAACACACAACCAGTAAGAGACAATCAACAAAAACAGCATAAAGTAAAAAAGCGACAATACATGCATTATAAAAGAATCTCTGTTGCTTCCTGTTTGAGGACAATACTGTGTTTTCGACCCAAAAGTGATTTACTTAATGTGTATGTGTGACAGAAGTTTCTTATGTAATTGCAGGGAGCTATTTTTGACAGTCAATCAAACAGTCACTGCTGCCAATAGGCTTATCGCACAACAGTCTACTTCCCAAAACCTGCCCAAAAAAACTCCTCAGTGCATAGCAACAGTTACTTTGGTTTTACTGCCTCTCTCCCCCTTTCATTCTGTCTGTCCACCCACAGCGCTCATCAGCACATACCAAGCCTATTGGCTCATTAACCAACTGCAGCAAAGTCGGTCAGCACACACACACACACACACAGACATATAAAAACACACACAGACAACTCAACACTGTGCTCGTCTGTTTTCCTTCAGCTAGGTCAAATCACCATCGGGCTTTGCTGAGTCATCTTCACCGTCACATCACTGTTACTGTCTTTCGGTGCTTCTGAGTCACTGGAAATACACCTGACTTGACTGGCTCCCTGTGTTGCAGAGATGTTGTTTTATGTTTTCGTGATTGGCTCTGTGGCAATCTGGCTCAAAGGTCTTTCCCATGTGGTGTGTTCTGGGATGGTAGTCCGTCTCAAAAGGATGTTGCTGCCCTATTGTAAATGAATAACACCTAGACCAAATTACTTGGATCACATGATTAACAGCAGCTGAGAAAGACTAACATTACACTTGTAAACCTATTACTTATCACAAAACTGGCAACCGTCTAGTTAAAAGTTCAATCCAGGGACACAGCTGGGAAGAGTGTTTTTAAAAGCCACATTTGGCCGCACATGGGGAATGTGTTCATCACTTCACTACCTTCACCACTGAGGTTATGTTTTTGCCAGCTTGTCTGTCCGACTGTCAGCAGAATATGTCAATCAGTTATGGGTTTCTGTAAAAATTTGGTGGATGAATGAACTTTGAAACGAGGGAGAATGTTTGTGGTTAACCAAAAATGGGACTTCCACTACAGTGGAAACCGCTTATAGTGATCACATCTGTTCGGGTCAAATTGATCATTTTAAGTGGATGATTATTATAACCGAATCTTTGCTGTCATCATTTCTCATGCAGATTACCATCTAATTGGCATTTGTATATTTATTACATGAATACAAAGTAATGAAACAGACTACTGGCTCGCTTCTTCTGCCTTTTCCTTCACCAAGGGTGAGGCATGGCCGTTTTTAGCCGGCTCTGCAGCGTGAGCGTGCATGCAGATGAACAGCGCCCATTTGCCCGGGCTCCTCGCTCGCTCACCCGGTCGCGACATGGGGTGGAGACGGGCGCCGGTCTGCATGTGTGCCGCAGAGCCGATTGAGGAAAAAGTTTCACTTTGGGTGCAATAGGTGACCAATCCACTTGACGCGGGCCCTTTGCCCATACGCATTCGTTTCTCATTCAGAGACGACTTTCCTTTTCCCGTCATGATTTCAATGTGCACGCAGCATCAGCCTCAGGTAGCCAGCCTGAAAGCAGACGGTCCGCGAGGCAAAGTATCAAGAGAGTAAAGTAAAAAACAAACAACAAATTCAATTAACGTTAGTCTAACGTAGTTTTAAAATGTTTTTTCCATATGTTGTCATGTATGAAAAGATCCAAAATGAACACTGTAAGCGGACTACTTGATTACTATAAGCAAATTATTAAACAGCATTTGTATAGGAATGATTCTGTCCCAAGCTTTTTGATCCATACGCTGTTGATCACTGTAACCATGAACACTACAAGCGGTTTCCACTGTATTAAAAGACACAGATACAGACTTGATTATTATAATTATCAATTCTTATTAGTAGGTATCTAGGTATTAACTCCTCTTGCTTTGTTCTCTCCTTGTGAAGCTTTTCACTGGCAGGTGAAGATAAACTTCAGTGCATGGGGAATTGGCCAACCAAACACTGAGAAAAATTGGAAAACAGTTCAGTGTTGACGAAGGCTGGCACCTTCAGAAAGCCTTTTTCTTAGTTATTTTTCTGTTTTCTTGCTCCAACTAAATCTTTTCCTTCTGTTTGACAGCGCTACCTACACACTTGACACTGGTCTGACACTAATTCTGACTGGCACAGCTGACTCACACTGCCAGAATGCCACTGCCGGGGCAAGAACCGCACAGCTGGAGGAGGAAAACTGGTTTCAGGCGGCATCCATCTTTTTTTATTCTACCAACGGATAAATCAGATAGTTTTGGTCTCACTCAACTTGTCGTCGCGCCAAACAATCCCTCCTGACTGTCCTGAAATCACAACAAAGCAGAGCCCCATGGCTTACTGCCTACCACCATGTGTGTGCATTCTGAAACTGACTGAGTTGGGTACAGAGGGCTGACTTTGTTGATTGGAAAAAAAAAAAAGGAAAGACACCATGCAAATCCAACCAAGAGAGGTAACATCGGGACTGTTGGCTCTTAACCGACTGATAAAGCCAGCGGAACAGGAGCCACTTTAGCTGATAGCCCAGTCAAATAGTCCACACAAAACAGGTCATGATAACACTGACAGGCCAACGGCTACAGCTCTTTACACACGTTACATTATCAAATGTGTAAAATGCTATGTAGTGCAGAGGTTCCACGTGGATACGACCTGCACCCTCACATTTTAAATCCAGAGTGGTAAACGCTACACATACAGTAAAGTATGGAAACACTTTGGGTTTCACACATTGCAGGAAAAGCAGAGCTAGACATCATGGTTAAAGCTGCATGCTAACTCTGTCATAGACAGGAAACGTTATCGTATTGAGGTAACGTGCGGTCAAGCCAGCCGTCACTCGCATCTACGTGGTCAAATCGGCCGACGCTACAACTGTAGAGCACCCATATACTGACCTTTATGGTAAATACAGTCAAACGGCCCCAATAGAGCTGACCATGGATGTATAAAGAGAACGGAGCTAACGGTAAGAGCTATCGACGGACTTGGCGAAGTTAGCGGAAGTATACACGTGTAACTACGTCCGGTTTTCAAAATAAGGTGCTATCAAAGGAAACTTTGTATACAAAATACATGTATGGAAATAAGATTGATTGGATTATATTTACCAGAATTATAAAATAGTACATGTCCCTTATAAATTAAAAAGAAAATACCACTAATTTGTGAGGGAAATGTCTATATTCTTTATATTTTTGGGTTGTTGGAAAAAAATAAATAAATAATGCCTGATAATGACTGATATATTTGACTTCAGGACATCTCAGACTACATACATGCTGAAAATCAAACATTTTTACTGTATTCATTTAGATATTTTCCAAAGTAAAAGTCCCTAGAAGTCTATGATTCAACTTTTTCCCCATTGTCTAGTGTTAAAAACGTTAACAAAAATCGCAATAAATCATACTATCGAATTGCAATACTTAAAAATCGCAATACATATCGACATATCGGCACCCAAGTGTCGTGATAGTATCAAATCGGGAGATAGGTGAATCCTCCCAACCCTAGTATTTGTACTGGAACAGGCTGTGTGTGTGTGTGTTTGTGAGACACCAACACTGACCTACGTAGTGCAGGTAGAGTGCCAGGTACTTGTACTGGAACAGGGGGTTGTTGGAGAGGCTGGAGCGCTGGATCTTCTGGAAGAAGGAGCTGACGTCCCAGCGGTACAGGACATCCAGCAGCATGATGCTGGGAACACGCAGGCCCACATTGAGCACCGCCTCGACACGGTCCTTCACTGCCATGGCCTCAGCTTAACCTCTGATCGGCAGGCAGAACTGACCACTAAGACAGGATGTTAACAGTGGGTGCACTGCGGAGAAAAAGAGACAATGCACAAAAAGATGTTTAACAGGATGCAGGGGGGATAGGAAGCAGTTATAGAGCAACAAGATGAAAGCAAACCAGCAGCAAAGGAGGAGGACTGGGGCTTTTTCATCCACAGGCAACAGTGCATGTAAAACACACCAAATGTTAACTATTCTATGACCCAAAAGTATTTTTTTTCTCTATTGTAAAATTTTATTGTGGCTGGCAGAGTGGCAGTAAAGACAAACTACCCAGCAACAGCCAACGTTTTCCTGCATCTGGCAGGTGGGTAGTGTTAAATTCACACCCTTATAACAATTGTTATGCATAACATTTACTGTATTGGGCCTATTGATATTTTTTGTATATAAATCTACTTGCAGAAACACTGAAAAACAACACTTAAACCTATACAAATGGCACTTATTTGGCAGACAGTTTAAACATTAATTGAAGTCATGGATAAATGTTTGCAGTATAAGAGAGAGCAAAACTATACAGGCTGTTTTACTTGTATTGGAGGCTTTAAAACTAATAATCCTACCTTTAATATTATCAAAAGAACACTACAAAAAAAAAAACCTTTGAGGAACAGCTTTATAAAGAATGAACAGACATCCATAAAATGACTGTGGCAAACACTAGTATAAGAAGAAACACAAGTACTGATATACTGTCAATGGCATTTACAAATATGTTTCAAGAAGTGATGTAATGGCAACAGTTACATGTTGATAAAACTATACATGATTGGGGAACACATTTTCTCACATAAACTGCTGACAACAATCCACTCGTGTCAGATATGTCACTGTTCATATTGAACTTGATATTACGAGTTGGTGCTGAAATTACGCTGTACTCTGTTGAAATGATTACGACCTGTATCAAACTCTGAATGTTTTTTTGTGTTTTTGCAGGGTGCATCTGTCATGTGGGGTAGCCAACAAAACTTAACACTGCCAGATACAACTCACTTTGACTGTCTTCCTCCCCTCACTTATGTGTGTCATGTTCCTCTCTGCTGTTCCCTCAGGAATGCAGGAAACACAACCCTGGGAAAACAGCTATGCTGCGTTCGAAATCACATACTATTCACTTCATACTCAATGGTTTCATCCGAAATTCCATACTAACAACAACGACTGGCTAGCTGTACATTATCCCTTACATATCCCACAGGAATACAGCGACGGTGTACCAGTTCCAAAAGTAAGATTATCTACAGTACAGCACACAAAGGCTTGATAGCACGAGAAATGGCTACGTGAAGAACTGCTTCACCCACAACTATGATTTACATAGTCAAATCTATCGGTCAATAATCAATCCACACTTAAGTACATGCAAAGGCCTTTCTGTTTGCTTCCACACACTAACCAACTGTACAAAACTTAAGAGGAGCACTGCACAAAGACAAGTAACTGTGGAATAAACTATGTGGGAACACTTTCAGGTGTTTTTATGCAGGTGCGACTCCATGTCAGGCTTGATAAATTAGGCACACTTGCAAAATCTGCTTATTCATATATAAAGTATGCTTCCTCAGTTTTTCACACACTGTTCTGTTTATATTTACAGCATACATTTAGTAGTATATTTATTTTCTTTTTTACAACACGATCTCGTGGTAGGCAATGTGGGTTACAGTATGTGAGATTTTATTTCACAATATTAATATATAAGTACATTTTAGTAAAATTAGGTGAGAAAACATAAATCCAATATTGCCATAAAACTGTCCTGCTCGTTTTTGCACTATTCTTTGTACCATCTATCTATCTTTACTGTTTTTACATGCATGTACTAAAACAGCAAATATTAATTTTGACCCATGTTTACTGATTGGCTTACATGTGAATATACATACTGTAAATGACATGTTCCCTATTTATCAATAAAAATTTAAGAGTGCCAACTGTATGTGAACTCATACCTAACTTACTTCCCACTTCTGTAATCTACTTATTGTGTTGGAGTCATCAGAAGCATTAACATAACTTCACAATAGTTTAGATGTTGTATTGCTTAGTCAATTTCATACAAAAGATTGAATTTCTATTTAACTTCCTTCCCCCTACTTAAGTAGAGATAAGATAGGTGTATCGTCCCAGCCCTAGTATATTCACAGTAGCATAAAGGGCCCTTTTTTTTCGTCTTCTTCTTCTTAATGCTAACAGTGAAGGAAATCTGACTCAAAACAGAAGAGCTCCTGCAATTTGGTCGGAAATGTGTTGACCATTCCACCTCAAGCATCTGATGTGGCACTCAAAAGACAAGTTTCCAATCACGTTATGATGCCGGGGACTACTTAAAAGTTGTCAATGGCAGAGTTTCCATCCATTAATATTCCTGCATCCCGGGACAGGACCCTGATGACTTACATAACCATGAATTCACCACGACTATCACTGGCCAGAGAGAGATCACTTCGCAGAATCCGAGCTTATATAACGCAATCGTCTACCACTGTATTTTTATCTGTTGTAGCCTAATCCATTAACAGCTACAGGGCATGGTGTGGTTGGATTTAGTCTAAATGGGTATATATTTATGCCATTGCTCGCTTTACTGAAACATTGTCACTACAAACGTTATGGATGAGTGAGTGCTGCATCGACCGTGGTAACGCTACGCCATGAACTCTAGTAACCCCTCCGTCCGTCTCGACGGAAGAAAGAAAATCTCTTAGCTACGCCGCAGAAGGCTGCAACACTTTGGCTAACTAGACTGGTTTGCAGTATAGTATAGGACTGACAAAGCAAAGCTTCTCCAGGTGTAATGTGTCAAGTTGGTAATATAGCTATAACAGTGTACGTGCCGTGTAGAGATGATGAGCTGCATCGAGCAGGCAGCAGGCAAAGTGCCAACTATTCGAGCTAACGTAGTTAGCTAGCAACTGTCAACAACCAAGCTCACTTCAACACAACAGGGAATAAAAACATACCCGACGCCTTAGCTCGGTTCTAAGCTACCACTTTAGACACCAGCGTCCACACACAGTATCATAAAGGCCGATATCTTAAACCGTTTGTAGCTGTTTCCCCCCTAAGTCCAACTGTAGCTTAGTTAGCTTAGCTTAGCTTAGTTTAGCTTAGCTTAGCTTAGCAGAATGGTAGCGTTGCTATGGCGCCGAGCCAAGACTAATAAGAAAAAAAGAGGACTTACATTGGAAGGACGACGTTCGCAATATGTACAAAGGTTTCGGGATGCTTTTCGGGTCGGATATCGACCATTTTAACTCGGCACCGCCCGAGTTAACGGTCCTCTCGATAGAAGCGCCTCACGCTCAATGGATGCGGCCGATCCGCTCATCTCACCTAGCAGCCATTACCCCCAGAGTACCGAGAAGGACGTACTGCGCATGCGCAATACGGTCTGTCCCACTAAATTCTTTTTGCCCCGCACTTGTTATACCAACACTGGAAAGTAGAGCTAGTTTGGCCCCCCTACAGAATGCACTTTTACCTTTATGATGCATTATTTCCCTTACTAGGTCTTACCCAATTTTATTCTTTGAATTGTGAATGTGATCAGGTTTACAGTTGGGAAGGCAAGTTCAAGTTCAAGTTCAAGACCTTTATTTGTCCCCGAGGGGCAGTTGGTTTTGCAGTAGTAGCAGTAACAACAACGACAAAAACAACAACAACAACAACAACATCTCATCACAATAAGACATAAACACATACTGTACATCCCCACATACTAGAGCACTAAAATAAGGTGAATCCTTGAAGTAAAAAATGTTAAAAGAGTTACAATAATTACCATATAAGATAATGATAATGAAAAGAACAGAACAGAACAGGCATGGGTGGATGTGCTGATACTACCTGTACTTTACAGAGTTGAGCAGTGAATTGGCCGAGGGTATGAAAGAGAATTTATATCGGTTAGTTTTGACTAATGGTTGTCTGAGGCGGGAGCCAGAGGGCAGAAACTTAGGCAAAGGGCATTGTGATATTGTTACTGTTTTGGTGATATTCTAACAGTTTTTACTTACTGTATGCACTGGCGGATTAAGGTAGTTAGGGGCCTCTAGGCTACTCTTTGTTCTTTCTGACATTTTGCTGCTACTCTGTCCAGTAGCAGTGAATTTGAAAACCAAATTGACCTTATGAACCTGGCCACATCATGGTGCCAGGTTCATAAGGTCAGCTGATTGGGTAGATATGGCCCACATCTACCCAAGTCAACTGCTTAATTTTTTTTAAATGTTTCATATGGGCAAATAGGGTCAAGGTTTTTTATTTCTCTGAAGTACATATAAATAATTAAAAGTAATCTGGTCAATCTGAGACCCTTGCAAACGTGGGGCCCCTAGGCTGCAGCCGAGGCCAGCCTGTGCATTAATCCACCCAAGACTGTATGTAATGTAAGTGTACAGATTTGTTCATTATACTGTTTATATTAATATCGACCCCAGGAAGAGGAGTAATCATAATGGGGGATCCAAATAAACACTAAACACTCAAGGTCTAAATTACCATAGTCAAAGTGGGGTTTTATTAGCAGCTGGGATGCTCTGCTGTCACGTTAAAGCATTGTAATAAGAAATTATGACATGTCAGGCAATTTAACTGCACGTAAATATGATCTCATTTCATTTACCGGACTGCCCACAGACAACACTCAACGATCACAATTCAGATGACTTCATTTTACCAGGATAATATCACTGCTACTCTCCAGGGAGCCTAGGGTACATATTAAGAACAAACAAAAAAACACTTAAAAAAAAAATTAAAAAAAATAAGCTGCACTCAGTTTTAATTTTAGTGATCTAAACCTTATTATTATTTATTTATTTTACTTGTTTTTTACTCGCGGAAACTATTATCAAACGATTTTATGTTAGTCTATTGAAACGTGGTCACTATGGTAACGAAGCTTTTTTCCCCTACGTCACTTCCGGCGGTATTCGGGACGCCAGGAAGAACAGAGTGTGCGCCGCTCTCGATGAATGAAACTGAACGGCGAACTTCATTCATTCATTAAACTTTCCGGCGAAATTTGACAGTGTTTGCCAAACATTACATGATAGCTTGCTCCACCAGGTGAGGATACACAAAACCGTGTAGCGTAGCCAGCTAATGTGAGCCAGTTACCTCGCGTGTTTACATTGTTGCTAGCCAGTGTTAGCCATCTCATCTCATGCTAAAAATATCAACACCAGGGACTGTCAAAGTGTCTGCTCTGATTAGGTGGCATTTGGCCGTTGTGTCTTGAATTAGCCAGCCGAAACAACACATGCTTAACAATAGGGATGTCACGTTTTGCTCTCTGCGTTTCATTATTAGCTACTTTCTGTGTTTTGCTCAAGCTATAGCCAGTCACAGTGTGGCATCCTGACATCTCTGCTGTGCCTGTTCCCCTCTCTCTCTCTCTGCAAGGTGTACGTGTGCATGTTTGTTACTGTAGCTGGAAAATATTTGTGCTTGAAAGTGTGTGCACTCGTCTGTGCATACCTAAAACTCCAGCTGCAGTCGGGTGTGTTTATGTGTGTGAAGAGCCCGTGTGTGCCATGTCGGTATCAGTGATCATAAAGTGGGGAGGTCAGGAGTACTCCATCAGTTCTCTGTCTGAGGAGGACACAGTGATGGACCTGAAACAGTCCATTAAGACCTTGACCGGGGTGCTGCCAGAGAGACAGAAACTACTGGGACTCAAGGTCAAAGGTGAGAGGGCATCAGTCATCCCTTATACCTGATGGAGCTAGTGTAAATAATGCCATATGATATCCAAAACAGATGGACAAGATCTTTATTTTCCTTTGTGCCTTTGCATTATTGTTAACTATATATAAAAAATAACTTCTCTCATGAATGAAATAAGCCTATGATCAAATAAACCCACCCCTACATCTCCCCATGCTCTGGCTATGTTAAGACACATTCATAATTAGCTGATGTTTTACATGTACAAACATGTCCGTTCCTCAGTCTGTTATCTGCTTGAGTGTCAATTTTCTCCACCTGTCTGTAGTCTATAAATTATTTCTATATTATGTGGGCTTTGTAGCTAAATGAATCTTCCTCTTCTCCTTCTGTTTTTTCTCTCTTTCATTCCTGCCTCCAGGTAAACCTGCAGAGGATGAGGTGAAGCTGGGCTCCCTGAAGCTGAAGCCCAACACTAAGATCATGATGATGGGTACCAGAGAGGAGAGCCTGGTAGGTGGCGGGATGATAGAAAAATGTACTGACTCCAGAGATATCTGATTGGGACTAAGGACTAGTTGCCCAGTCAACTGGCTATGTGCCTGAGTGACTGGATAATTTGCAGTTTAACCGAACATGATAGTTATTGAAAGAGTAACATTATAAGCATGTTTTCTTACTTGTTATTTAAGACTTTGGGTCACAAACTAACTTTGAAGAGGACCTTTTATGCAAGTTTTCAGGTGCATACTTGGGTTTCTACGATTGGTCAGCTGGCCTACTGTTGTGATTGGTCAACCAAACCAAACTCTTCGAACTCTGCACCAGCTCCGCTCTAACTAGCTTTATTTGAGGGCGTGCCAAACTAGCCGCTAGATAGGCTATTATGCACATGTGTTACTTGGTGACATCACCACGTTAAGGAAGAAAAGGCGGGACTTCAAGCAGGGGCGTTTCAGGAAGTTCAGGAGCAGTGTTTCTGTGCTTATGTTGCTGTTGACTACAGTGTGGTTATTTTTGTCTAACTAGCCAATTGGATGGTTTGCTCTCTGACATCTTTTAAAGCCTTATTATTTGCTTATTTACGGTGTTGTTTTAAATGTCCCCCTTGGCTGACTGGTACACTTTAACTGTGCATGTGTTTTGTTTTGTGCAGGAAGAGGTTTTAGCCCCTCCTCCAGAGAACGATGACGTGGTCAATGATTTTGACATCGAGGAGGAGGTCATTGAAGTGGAGAACAGGTTAGATATTTTATTATGTGTCTGTGGCTGTACAGAAGCAAGATGGAATTTGTGAGAAGGTGTGAGGAAATATATATCTGTGTGTGTATCTGAGAAACAAATGTTGTTCTATGTCTCTAGAGAGGAGAATCTGGCTAAGATCGCCCGCAGAGTGAAAGACTATAAGGTGGAGGAAATGAACCCTCCCAGGGAAGGCAAGGGGCTTCTGGTACTGGATGTGGACTACACGCTGTTCGGTGGGTTACAGTGACACCAACATTTGTCTTTATAAGAAAATGATGAATATGAAACCACTGACTGCATGGCTTGTTAAATCGTAGCATGCTAATAGTAACGGCACATTACACGACAGTTACTCTAATACTGCGTCTCCACTGTTTCTTCTCTTCATGTGTATATGTTATATGTGTGCAATCTGAGGTTCATATGGTTGACACTTTTATGAACAAACATAAAATGTTGACAGATTGATACAGAATCTGTTTTTTTCAGTTGCTTGTTTAATCAAGCACACTATGCATTGATGTCTGCATCTGATGTGTGTTTAGATCACAAGTCGTGTGCAGAAACGGGTCAGGAGCTGATGAGACCGTACCTTCACGAGTTTCTGACGTCAGCCTACGAGGACTATGACATCGTCATCTGGTGTATGTATCTTCGCTTCTCTTCTTCTTAAGGTCTAAATTGGACAAAAATATATGCATTACTGTATGAAAATGCAACATTTACTGTTTTTAAAATTATTTTTTGGGCTTTTACTTTATTGGCCTGTGTCTTAACACGTGTGCTGTCATTTTACTTAAATGATTTTATTAGATATTAGTCACTGCTGCTGTTTCTTATGATGTTTAATTAAGATATGTATTAATTGTTAATAATTCAGCACTTTCATCCCAACAGTTTGGCCCACTTAGGCTATTACTTACTTAATTTTTTGATTTTCTTTATCTCATGTAATTTCACCCATGGCAAAGGAAGTTTTAAAGTGTATGCGCGTCTGTGAAACCAGACAAGAGAAAATTCCATGCAAGTGGACAATAAAGATGTCTGTTCTTTCCCTCCTTAGCTGCTACAAGTATGAAGTGGATCGATGCCAAAATGAAAGTAAGTGTTCCACTTGTGTTCATTTTTTGTTTTGTTGCTCAAGCTACTCTACTGCTACCTTTACTGTACTCTACCCTTTTTTGCCAAAAGGTGGCAGTGTTATTCAATTTAAAACCATTTGGGTTTAGAGTGGAACCGAAGATAACACTACTGCCTGTGTGTGTGTTTGTTTGTTTGTTTGTGTGTGTGTGTAGGAGCTGGGAGTGACAGACAACCCTAACTACAAGATTACCTTCATGTTGGACAGTGCAGCGATGATCACAGTACATACCCCTAAGAGAGGGGTTGTGGAGGTTGGTATACACAATGGATCATAAATGAAGATTATTGGCATGTTTCACTGCAACTAACGATTATTTTCATTGTCGATTATTTCCTTGATTAATCGATTAGTTGTTTGGTCTATAAAATGGTGAAAAATGTGATCAGTGTTTCCCAAAGCCCAAGATGACATCCTCAAATGTCTTGTTTTGTCCACAACTCAAAGAAATTCAGTTTACTGTCATAGAGGAGTAAAGAAACCAGAAAATATTCACATTTAAGAAGCTGGAATCAGAGAATTTTGATTCTTTTTATTTCTTAAAAGATTACTCAAATCGATTAATCGATTATCAAAATAGTTGGCGATTAATTTAATAGTTGACAACTAATCGTTGCAACTCTAGCAGTTACACATATTACTGATGTAAAAAAATCTTTCACAGCAGAAGAAAGCATCTATATTTATATATAGTTGTTGTGTAGTTCGGTGGTGCTTTTTTTTTTTCTCTTTTGTTTACCTTTCGATCATGGATTGTGCCTTTTATTTGTGCTGTATCCAGGTGAAACCCCTGGGTGTAATATGGGGGAAGTACGGAGAATTTTACAACAGGAAGAACACCATCATGTTTGACGACATCGGACGAAACTTCCTCATGAACCCACAGAACGGACTAAAGGTAGTCGGCCGGCCAGCATTAACGTCATTACTTTGACCCTCACCTCTTCCTCATCTATGTCAGCATTATGCACACGTTTTGCTGAATCCTACTTTGTGTGCGTGTGTGTTAGATCCGACCCTTCATGAAGGCCCATCTCAACAGAGAGAAGGACAGGGAGCTCTATAAACTGGCTCAGTACCTCAAAGAAATCGCCAAGCTTGATGACTTCAGTGGACTCAACCACAAACACTGGGAGAGGTGGGCACACATATGACCTATAACAGTAATAAGGACAAACTGTCGATTATTTTCTCAATTAATCCATAATCGAAAAATGTCGATCAGTGTTCCCCAAATCCCAAGATGACGTCCTGAAATGTCTTGTTTTGTCCATAACTCAAAGATATTCAGTTAACTGTCATAGAGGAGTAAAGAAACCAGAAAATATTCACATTTAAGAAGCTGGAATCAGAGAATTTAGATTCTTTTTTCTTAAAAAATTACTCAAACCGATTAATCAGTTATCAAAATAGTTGGCGATTAATTTAATAGTTGACAACTAATCAATTAATTGATGCAGCTCTAATTATATGTACTGAATGTGTCTGTGTGTGTAGGTACCTATCAAAGAGGCAGCACCACTGAAGAGGGACTGCATCATCTGCAAAGACTCCGACTGGATGCTACATCCCATCATCCAGTTCTCTCTCTCTCTCTCTCACACACACACACACACACACACACACACACACACACACACACACACACACACACGGCTATTACAGGCCCTTTATTACAAACCTTACTGTAAATCCTACACTAACCCTGCAGCCACCAACACTCAAAAGCTCAGGACTGAGATGGGCTTCCCAATTTATATATTTGCATGTTCTCTCCCAAATCTCGCACATTTTTTTTTTTTTGCATTCATCACAACAATAGCAGCAGTTACCACCCGTGGTAATCAATAACTATCCCTAGGTTTGAGGCCGCATGCCACCACGAGCCACAAACTTCTACAAACCTGCTTTAGTCAGGGGTCTAAAATACATGCTGAAGCCCACAGTTAAATAGCACCTGAAGATATCGGAGATCCTTTAAACCTGCTTGGTCTTCCAGACGGGTTTACAGCACTCTCACATCATAGGTGGTGCGAAGTTGTTTTTCTTTCACTAAAAAGTACTTTGCTCAAGCCAAGCAAATAAAAACTGATACAAATATCATTTCATCATGGTTAAGGTCAATAAAGTGGTGTCCCCCATCCCTGTACGAAGTGGAGATGTTGCCTACTGCATAAACTGAGACTGAGATCAACCATCGAAAAGCCAATATGCTTAATTCTACATGGAAGATGGATTGAAAATGATTACATGTGAAATTCAACAAGAAATAATAAGTTTAACTAATTCAACAAATATGATTTTTACTTTAGGACATCTGGCGAGTTAATTCTGTGCATATAAAGCGGTGCAGTGATGACAGATTTTTGTAGGCCAACCAGGAAGTTAGCATCGCCCTGGTTCCCTCGGAAAAAAAGCCTATGGGATTTTTCCATTGGATTATTGCAGAAAATAAGCTCTGTGGCAAACACACGTTTATGATACTTAAACATTTTGTTCAGCAAGATAATCTCCACAAATGAACAACACTTTTATGATTTTAGAAGTGTGAATGCAATCGCCAGAAGTAAAAAAGCTAACGTAAATGAGCTACACCGAGGTCGCATGACTTCATGTCACCACCACTAAGCTAAAGGCTTAGTGTCGTTTAGTAGTCTCATTTAACCACTTGTTAGCAACTGCCTTTTTTAAGACAAGTAAAAGCTTCAAAATTCACAAGCGTAATATTTATTGATGTATTTTTATGTCCTAGAACAACACTTTAAAATCTCTTCAGCTTGTGTTAACCACAGACCTTATTTCAGACATCTAACTAAAAACACATTCATAAAACCCATTGACTTCCAGACGAGGGAACAGGAAGTGCTATAATGCCAACTCATTTACCAGTTTTAGGACTCATTCCTGCACCACTATATTATAGTGGAGAATTAGAGAGGAAAATTGGAATGACAGACAGTGTTGAGAGCAATGGTCAATAATTCTAAGTCCATGATGTCTGCAACCTCCACTGTTTGACATGTAATAATATGCAATAATCCTCAGAGCTACTGTGACATTAACAGCCGAGGTGAGCTCGAGACTGGTTGTAGCGCAAAATACTCTCATCAGAACATCAAATCATGCATGTTTTGATGGAAAGCTTCCTGTATGCAGGGGTCACTGTCTGACACAGGCCTGTCGGCTGGAGGAGGTCGTACATGTACATACTGTGTAGGCACACACACACACACACGGTCAAGTGTCCATGGGTGGAGGGTGTGTGTTTTTGTTCCATTATTACATGTCAGCTCTGTTGCATTACTGGAAGCACACACTCGGATACACTTTTTTTTAAAATGCAGAATTCATTAGTATCTGTTTTGTTTAGAACTTTTATTGAACTGTTTAGGTAAATCCAAATGTTAACGAACAAAGTGAGGACGAGGGATGATGACGGGAATGCAAGAAACTGGTAGCTGCTTCATTAATGAAATTAAAATGTCTGCACTTATTGTCAACGTGGATTTTAAGTTACGGATGAAGAAGGGGAAGTGTCAGGAGGGGAAAGGGGGAAGTAGCACCTGAAGCTCTTGGAAACATCAGGGATGTGATTTTTTTCAGACTTTGTAAGGTTTACAGCTCTCTTGGACATTCAACTCCTTTTCATTTCTTGAGATCTGCCTTTTTGTGTTTTCCTCATCACATCCCTGACATCCTAGCTGTAAATATGACAATAAACCTTTTTTTTGTACCTAAATTTCCTGCGTCGTTCGTCGTTCCTTAAGTCATTTAAAGGAACAGTGTGTAACATTTAGGGGGATCTATTGGCAGAAATAGAATATATATTCATAACTATGTTTTCTTTAGTGTATAATCACCTGAAAATAAGAATCATTGTGTTTTCGTTAGCTTAGAATGAGCCGTTTATATCTACATAGGGAGCGGGTCCTCTAGACGGAGCCAGACACCATGTTTCTACAGTAGCCCAGAACGGACAAACCAAACACTGACTCTAGAGAGGGACATTCGCATTTTCATGTTTTCACGTCGGTCACCATATAGTTCTCCTACACGCATGGCACACAGGAGAAGTTTAAATTGGTTGTAATCTGCAACCTCACCACTAAATGCCGCCAGATCCTACACACTGCACCTTTAAAATAATTAGTCACAGAATATTGACATCTTTTACAATAATTACCACTGTATTTGAAATACATTTGAGATGTTATACAAAAATAAAAATGCGAAAAGTGCATTATATTAATATGTTCATCAATTTATTATGAAATGTTTCACATTTTAGCAACAATTCTGCAAGGATAGTTATAAATAAGAGTAACAAAGGGAATTAAGAAATGAGTTCAATCATATTACAAATAATAATTTTAACAATGTATATAAGTATAGAGATGGCTTAAATTGGTTGATCAATAAATACTGTACAGTTATACATTCTCTACAACACCCCTTTTTGTGCATTGCTTTAAAAAATGTGTTAAAAAACAGGAGTTAGAGAAATGTTTTCTTGCATCCTTGTGTTCGTCCACCCTTTATGTCTGCAGTCCAGTGAAAGAAGCTAGCGGTTCTCGGTGTGTTTATCCACTCTGGAGACAAGACGGGTTGGATCAGATCAATGTTGGTGGCATGACTTGGTATTATTTGGATAAATCAGAAACTGTCTTTGGTCACAAACCCCAGTCAAAACAGTTCTTACTCCCTCTGGTCCAGATAATATACTTACATGCCTCGGCTCCAGTGGCTAAAAGGCCCGTTGGTGTATTTGTCCTGAGCTCGCACACAGAAAACATACTTAGGAGATTTGACGTTGACCTCATACTGAATGTCCTGAGTGGTGTTCAGCTGCACAAGAGAAGAGACGACACATTAAAGACAAAGAAATTTGGTGGGGATGCACAATATATACAAGGCCGTATAAATTATCGGCTGATAATGGGAAGCCAAATTGCTGTGATTGGCTTAACAAGCTCTATCTACAGTAGGTGGCACATCTGTAGAAGAAGAAGAAGAAGAAGAAGAAGAAGAAGAAGAAGAAGAAGAAGAAGAAGAAGAAGAAGAAGAAGAAGATGAAGAAGACGAAGAAGACAATGGTTGACATTGTGGATGTTTTTCTCAGTTTCAGAGGAAGACAACATGATTGCATTTTTTATGCACTTTGGTCAGAGCTATGGAATAATAAATCATCCGCCTTTGCTCACTAAATCTTAGCATTTCTCACCCTCAGGTGTGCATAAACTACAGGCTATGAACTTATTTTTAAAATGTAAAAATGTGAAACCATCGGTTATCTTATGAGTATCGGCCATGAGAAGCAGGTATTTATCGGTTGGTATTGGTATTGGCTGAAAAAAAATCCTATCATGCATCCCTAAAATGTGGTTTAACTGGAAGTCAGCAAAGGTATTTTTACAGTAACTAAGTGCAACTTGATTCTGGTCTACTGTACATCATGCATTACCAGTATGTGGTTGTCACTGTCACAGGAAAGTCCTTTGTGGACCACCTTGACCTGGAACTGCAGACCAAAGAAGGTGCAGGGCTTCTCCCAGGAGTCGGGGTAGCTCCAGCTGAACATCTTCCCATTGCTGCTCAGGTTAGGGAGCGCTTCTGGCGTCACTGAAGAGGGTGAGGAGGGCGAAAAGGGGATAATATCAGTACAGTGAGGAAGATGTGGCGGGATCGCAACAGTAGGCAAATACTACGAAAATATGAAATCTGTGACCGCAGAGAGACAGCAACACATGAGGTCACCATTTTTACTTTTTAAAGTAAAGTTTAAGTATATTTCCCAAGTATACCTTATATAGTAAGTATACTAATATCAGTGTACTAGTAGTATACATTTAAGTGTACTACTACTACTACTTCTTTGGACTGAATTGGCCCACGTTTTAGTTTATAAAAGTATACTTTTAAGTGTAAGAATAGTAAACTTTGAGTACACAACTAGTTTACATCTAACATGTATTTTGTACTGCAACTATATTATGAAGTGAACTATACTACAAGTGGACTTATAGGTATGTATAGGCAAGTATACTTGTACGTTTTTTTTAACTTATAGTACTTAGCCAATGCTTTCTGCTCTACATAAAGAGACGTTTGCTATTTGACTTAATATTTTGTGATGGTGAACAGAGAATGCAAAAACATAGAAAATTCTTGAAGATTTAAAGTAAATTAATATTCAAACATACGTTTACAAACTCTCACACCCTCTAATAGGCTACTCTATCAAAGAGTAAGCATAAGCCAAGTATACTTAGACCTTTCTGTATACTTGTCAGTAGAAGCCAAGTATACTTAAGCATAATTTTGTTAAGTATATCTCTGATAAGTACATAAAAAGTAAACTGAAAGCATACTCTCTTATTTTAAGTTTACAAGAAGTATACTAATAGCACACTTGAATAAACTTATTTTTGGTAAGGGCAGTGGGGTCACATTTTCTGACGACAACCTTCAGAAATGGTGACCTCATGTGTTGCTGGCTCTGTGCGGTCACAAATTTCAGTGCAACACCCGTATGAGAAAATTAACATGTTTTTTTAACATTAAAAGGATCCCAAAATTCAAATGTGCCCCTGAAAATAAGCACAATAGGTCCTCTTTGAAATCGAATCACTCACCAATCTCTCTCAGGTAGAAAGTCTTTGTGTAGGCCTCGAGGCGAGAGTAGCTGTGTATGTAGATGGTGAGGGAGATGCGGTGCTGTTCCTCTTTGTATGGGCAGCTGGTATCCTGGCAGTGAATCCCTGATCCATCAGCATCGAGCTCACAGGAAATGTTTTCCAAATTACTAGATAGAAAACAAACTGGTTGGTACAATGCTATCTAGAACAGGATGGATTTAAATGAGTACAGTGTGTGAGAAATGATATTTTGCCCTCACCGTTCTGCCTTCACCAGGAGCACGGCGGCGTTGGATCTGGACTTTGTTCTTCTCCAGTTGCAGTGGAAGGAGCCTTTATAGTTCGGTGCTGAACAGTGGATGTGACCTGGAGCAACAGAAACACTGTCTGAGTCCCTCTCTTTGTGTTTAACACTTTTGTGAACAATTCATCTCTATAGTTTTTTGTGTTTCAGAGCACTTTATTTTGAAGGTCGTAGCATTTAAACATCAATAAATCCCTGCAAGATTAATTTCAGTTACTGCGAACAAGCCAGACAACTGAGGAGAAGATTGTTCTCTATATTTCACATTTCGTTCCATCAAATCAGGCACAAAAAAACATTTCCTTATGGCACATGTTGTTTTTCTTCAGTACAAACTGTTCCAAAGCTTCACAGGTTTTTGCAATTTGTAAGAGGTGGCAAAAGATCTATGAAAATTTTTTTAATTTCTTCAGTAAAGCAAATGAAAAAAGGAGCTTTTTTTTAATCTGGGAAACAGGATACTATTGTGGACTAGAAGTTTGGTGAATATGGTGAATGGGTGTGACATAAAGCCTGACATTGTGTCAGCCTTGGTATGGTTTGTTTATGCTACAGCATCAAAGTATATGACTTGAACAAAGACACTCTGTTGTCTATTTTTAATGTTTCCTCCCCTTTGCTGTGTTGTCTCGTTCCGTTCCCCCATCATTCTTCTGCTCCTCCTTTTATCCACTTTCTTTCTACATGTACCCACCGTTCATCTTATCTTTTCAATGTTGTCTACTTCTGGGCAACAGCCTATCTAGTCTATTTTTTCCCATCTTATCTCCCTCTCCCACCATCTTTCTTATCTCAGCTCTTCAGTGACATCAATCCAATGTCTCCTCCGGTGAAATACCTCTCGCCAGGTCCGATTACACAACAAATCTTTATCTCTCTCTCTGTTTGTCTTTCCTCTCAGTGTATGCTTTCTTTGTTCCTCTCCTCCCTCCCTCCATCTGTCTTATCTTACCCTTCTCAGGGGATTTTTCCTGCAGTATGACGGTCCTGTTGTCTGGGTCCAGTTGGATCAGGATCACAGTGTGGTTGAGGTATTCCTCGTCTGGACCGAGGTGACACGTGTAGTTTCCTCCATTCATCTCCTCCACCAGGACCTTGACCTGGTTCCCCTGCAGAGCTGGCTCCATGTCCATGCCTGAGACAAGGACAGAGGTCAATGTAACAATCAAAATCTGACTCAAGAAAACATTTTATTTGCGGAAAATGTCATGTCTTTAAAGATTTATTAGTGTTGTATCTGCACAGGCACTATTAGAAGTAACAATGATAATAGAAGTAGTATTCCTAGTAAGGCTGTCAAAGTTAATGCGTTAACGCAAATTCGTTTTAACGGCACTTATTTTTTTTAATTTTTAACGCTCAGTTTTAAGCTAGAGTGAAGATACTGGTATAATATAAAACTAGAAAACCGAAGGAATCCATTGGTACCAGCCATGTCATACTAGCTTGTCAGGAAGGAGGTTAAATAACGCCCCAAACTTGCGCTAAATTGTGGCGAGGAAAAACTGGCATGGCCATTTTCAAAGGGGTCCATTGACCTCTGACCTCAAGATATGTGAATGAAAATGGGTTCTATGGGTACCCACGAGTCTCCCCTTTACAGATATGCCACTTTATGATAATCATAAGTTATAATCATAATCATAAGTAAGGCAAGTCATAGTCAAGTCAGCACACTGACACACTGACAGCTGTTGTTGCCTGTTGGGCTTGAGTTTGCCATGTTATTTGAGCATATTTTTTATACTAAATGCAGTACCTGTGAGGGTTTCTGGACAATATCTGTCATTGTTTTGTGTTGTTAATTGATTTCCAATAATGAATATATATACATATATTTGCATAAAGCAGCATATTTGTCCACTCCCATGTTGATAAGAGTATTAAATACTTGACAAATCTCCCTTTAAGGTACATTTTGAACAGATAGAAAATGTGATTTATCGTGATTAATCATGGACAATCATGCGATTAAATATTTTAATCGATTGACAGCCCTAATTCCTAGTAGAAGTAACAGTTGTATTACCGTCTTTCTTCCAAACCACAGGCTGGTTTTGGTACGCTTCTCCACAGCTCAGAGTAACATGCACCCTGGTACCCACACCATAAGGCACCCTCAGGACCAGAACTAGTTCAATCAGAGACAAGAAACACATTAACATTCACTCAGACTGACTTGAACCAGCAGTTACTGTATAAGTGAGGTGAAGAGACAAAGGAGGAGTTACCAACCGTTGTCCATTAGAGTCTCTATGTTGTCTTGGTTGCTGGCGTAGCACAGTCCAGTATACAGGACCATAAGGAACAATGCACGCATCTGGAAGTAAGGACAATAAGTTAATATAATACAGGGACTGGAACCAAACTTCTATCACTGATTTATAACCAGGCTTTAATTTAGGGCTTGTACATAAACCGGTAAATATGTATGTGCTTAAACCTCTTATTTTGATGTCCTATAAGGCTGAGACTCTTCAATATGTATAACTATGATTGTTAAATAACAACAAAATCAACAGAACTGGAGACACTAACTGGTTTTTCACCAGCAGTTTGTCATTCAACTGTAACAAGGATCTTTCCCATATAGTTTCTAAGAAGTTTACATTCTAAAAGATACAAGTAAAGTCTTAATCTGAAAAGTAACAAGTAACTACAATCCTAGAATAAACGCAATGGAGTAAAAAGTACGATATTTTTCTCTGAAATGTAGTGAAGGAAAAGTCTCCCAAAATGGAAATACTCAAATAAAGCAGCGGTTCCCCCAACTTTTTTGCCTTGTGACCCCATAAAATGAAGCCTTGTTACCGTTGTGTATATCTACAAGTTGTGACCAGTCAACCAAAATTTCTTTGTTTCATATTATTTTAGGATGCTGAAGAAGTAAAAATTATATAAAAAAAATATATTAAAAAGGTGTATAGACATTTAATTGAATTAATTTATTTTACATTTTTACCTAGTACCTCTTAAGTGCATTTAAGTCATTTCAGTACTTGAAGTAGTTCTCACGATTAAATGTGTTCCCATTGAATGACACTATCATCAGATTTAGGTGTGTTTAAATTCTGACTTGTATTTTTTTTTTTTCTTCATATCAACAATCTATCAATTTCTTTCAATGAAATTCTAACTTTAATGGTAGAAACAGGTGTTAACCTCAATATATTAGAATAAATATCTAGTGAATAAAATGCTGGAGAAAACCAACAAACAGGAGAGACAACAGTAAATGAGATCTTACCTTGACTGAACTGATGAGGATGCCAGAGAGGTGAGAAGGCTGATCTGAGTCTGTATTCAGTTTGTCTGCATGAACTCAGCTCTATTTATGTACGACAGAAGCAGAAGACAGAAAAACCCCGACAAAGAGGAACTGCCTTGTTTGTGTGTGTGTGTGTGTGTGTGTGTGTGTGTGTGTGATCCATCATCTGGAAACACCAAAGGACAATTTTTCTTTTTGTGATTGAAATTTTATTGAATGTAGGAATATACACAACCATAAAACAATGAGTACAGGAAATTACAATACAGTGTAACATGACTGGGAGGAGGACAGGGAAAATAGTGGAAGTACAGCAATCAAAGAAAGAGTCAGCGTAACGGTCAACAGGTTCTATATTTACCCTAACTCAAAGTCTCACAAACACAACAGAAAATCGAACTCCTTCAGGAGCCCTAACCCCTTAACTGACAAACCAAAAACTTAGCCGGGCCGCAAGAGCGTGAGAACCAGGCTGTCCAGGACTGGCCAAGGCCGTCCACAAAGGCCAAGGTAAAGACGCCTTAAGGCTGACCCACGCTAAAAAAAATTTCAAAACTTAACAGATTTTGAAAATGTGAGAGACCCTACACATAACGACATGTTATGTTAAATTTAACAGTTTTGTTCCTTCAGTGTGTGGTGGGTTATGATTTAGCCAAAACTGCACATCACACACTAACAGATTCCATTCATGAACCAGAGTCTCCACTAACAAAAATGGAAATCTCGCAAGATCACTCGCGATCAAACGTGACTTTAGTGTAAACCAACATGGCGGACAACGGGCAGGAAGAATTAGCGATGTTTTTGCACTACTTTGTACTGAAAATTCACAAAGGATGGATGGATGAAGTCATGGAGACATGTTAAATAAACACTCGTGTTGATGCCACAAATCAACAAGTTGGTCCTCCATACCTGAGGTCCGTCTTACTACTACTTTATGCTTCGCGTTTTGCATTAGCTCATGCACTAGCCACGGCCGCCATGATGGCGGTTGTTGTCCTTCCTCTTCAGTCAGCTTGGTTCCCAATTGGCTGTCATTATTTGGTCATCGGTTCTCCTCGGGGGTTCCCCACACAGAACAGGATATCCCTTTGAACATGTTTAATATTTACGACTTGAGATCGGTGCACTTCCGAGCCGATCAGGGGATGTAAAAAGCACTCTTAACATACCTCACACCACAGGAATATCTGGAAAGATAATCTTTAGAACCATCAAACAATCGGGCCCAAAATCGGGTCGATTCTCGTGTAGTGTGTGCCCGGCATTAGGTCTCACTCACAGAATGAGCCACACCAAATGAACTCTGCTGGCTCTCCTTAATTCTCCCCTGATGAGGAGATCAGCTCCAGGTGTGTAGCTCTCCACACCTGTTCCCAATACTCTCAAATGGGAGTGGGTGGAGCCAATTACCCTGCCCCTCAGCCCCTTACAACATATATAACTTAAAATAGAGGACTAAGACATTAACTAGTAAAAAGAAAGAAAAAATACAAGTAAAGTCAAAGTAGAAAAGAGGCTGTGTTGTAGTTGCGAGAAAGTGAGCAAATGCATGGATGTGTGTGTGTGTGTGTGTGTGTGTGTGTGTGTGTGTGTGTGTCAAGTCAGCACACTGACACATTGACAGCTGTTGTCGCCTGTTGGGCTTGAGTTTACCATATTACGGTTTGAGCATATATTTTTTATGCTAAATGCAGTACCTTTCAGGGTTTCCGGACAATATTTGTCATTGTTTTGTATTGTTAATTGATTTCCAATAATTAATACATACAAACATTTTCATACAGTAATCATACTTGCCCACTCCCATGTTGATAAGAGTATTAAATACTTGACAAATCTCCCTTTAAGGTACATTATGAACAGATAAAAAATGTGTGATTAATTTGCGATTAACCGTGATTAATCATGGACAATCATGCGATTAATTGTGATTAAATATTTTAATCAATTGACAGCCCTAGTGGAAATACTTCACCGGGACTGTCACCGGCAGTGATTGTAAGATGTAGTTGAACTTGGGGACTACATTCATCTTTAATACATTCGCCTTTGCCAAAGAACAATTTGTATTAATTAAGAAGCAAAGGACCAGATCAACATTATTCGTCACTCCTCAAACAGTTCTTCATCTGACAGTTTCATATTTCATTCAGCCTGATTTAGGCAGTCATGTGGAAGATGACAAGTGTACAATTCATTATTCCATTGTGAAATTGTATGTATGATTGTTCGGCCACACTGACCACTGTGGAGGAAGTCAGATACAATAAAAGAGACAGAAACCTCCGAGGAAGGGAACTGGAAAAGCTCTAGCGTTTGCACATAACACCTTGTGATGGTGCATCACTAAAACTAAACAGGTACGCTGGAAAACGGTCATGAGAGTTCTCAAGAACAAGAAAGCAAAAGTGTCGGTGACAACACCGCCATTGAATTGGAAAAGAGAATAAAGTCAGTGGGATGAAATAAAAGGGTTTTATTATAAGTGAAAAGTCACATGAAGGGCTCCTTGAATTATGTCTGTGAACAAAATGTTCCTTGACCCGAGTAGAAAAACCAAATGTGTAAATGGGACCTGTACAAAGAGTTATGATTTATGGAGGACTTTCCATAATCATCATTCAGCTCCCATTTAAACCACTAACATTTAACTATGCCAGTGTAGGTGTGTCTGTAATGATAGCCAGCAGACCATTTCCTGTAAGCACACCTCTAACTTAATTATAGATATAGAGGTTTTGATTCAACGTTGCTGTGCGCTTCTAAAAAAAGGTAATAGATGACTATTGCTAAAGGTTGATGTGCTTTGTGGTTTCAAAATAAAGTAAAATATGTTTCTCAGAAATGAAGTGCAGCTTCATTTCTTCTTTGCGCCTACTTTGATACCATACACATGTCCCAAACTACAAACGTTGTGACAATGAAAACTTATTATGAAATATATTATGTAAGGGATAATGTACAGCGAGCCGGTCATTGTGGGATCCACCGCATCGCCCTGAAGGGGTATATTTCACAAAAATGACCCGCTAGCTGTACATTATCCTGCTTATACTTACTTAAGAAATTAATAATTGGACACAAAAACGGTCTGCCAGAGTCCAACATCAGAACTGAGCCCATAGCAACGGTCTGCTATACATAGCAACGGTCTGCTATAAACAAATAACAGACCGTAGAACGCCAAGCAGAATCGAGTATTCAACAAAGCCGTGTAATAATACAGTATATAATAATATATAAGACTTTATTAAACTTTATTAGAATCATCATATACATTCAGGCATCTCACTCAAGGACACTTTGCAGACAGTAGGAACCAGGAATTGAACCACCAACCTTGCTTAAAGTTCAACCACTCTACCCGCTGAGCTATAGCCGCCCATATATAATAATGGTGGGATGGTTCACATGTCTCAAAACAGAGAAAATGAAATTTTGAGACCGTAACCTCGATCAGGTGTGATGTACAAAGGTATTTCCCCCCAAAAAACTGTTATGAGGACTTGTGGTATAATGCCACTCTGACCTTATTGTATCCACTTCCCCTCTGCCCACCAGTCATGCACAGTGTGACCTTTCACATTTAATAGCATGAAAGTGGATCATTTACTCTCATTCTTCCTCCACATTAATACTCAAGTGTTTAGTTTACTTGAATGATGGCAGATAGTTTGTTAGCAGACAGGTTAGGTCCTTCCTCATTCCATCACCGGCTCAATGACGTTTGCATATTTGTTGGCTTAGGCTGGGAATGCCAGTTGGCAGCACTTCATTCAAACACAATGCTCACAGTGGCTTCTTCTCTCTAGACGGCCTCTTTGCATCATAATGTTTTTTTAAAGAATTTTCCATGTTCTGTCTGGTTGGAATGAGTCGATTTATAAGAAGGAAGTTGAAATAAGGAGGAAATCAAAGGAAAAGGGAAGCAGATCTGCTTTAAAGTATTAATGTCTTGAAAAAAGAGCCAGACCTCTAAATCAGCTATACCATTTCTGAATGTATCCTACGTCGTATGTTGACTTGCGAGCATGGCTATCATTCTCTCTCCCGCTGCTCGTTGCTCATTTCAAGAGAGTTTGCATGAGGGATAGCTCTGAATGCACCAGCAAGCCCAGTCATTTATTTAATTAGCTTAGCTTATGGCCTTAACTTTTTTCATGCAGAATATGAAAAGGCTTCCAGTCGTGCTGGTTTGTAATTTGTGATTTTTTTTGTAAAAGTACGCTATTACGAAAATTGTCAGACTGATGGACATATGGACACATATCCACGCATCGTAGCTACGTCAGCTTGCTTTAAAAAACAAACAAAAAGACGATGTTGGTAGATTTGTAGTCGTGTCAAAAAGTCATTTAAATGCGTGTTTTGTAAACTTACACATTTACGCCTATTTGTTCTTGTGGTTGTGACTCGTGTACGAAAATTTTCCTCAAAATGCGATCATTTTAAGCCTGTCGTACAATAGTTTAACATTTCACATCTGGCAACGCTGAGGTCCAATATTAGCCATTAGCTGATTGGTCAGCTGGCCCACTCTGTTGTGATTGATCAACTGAACCAAACTCTTCGGACTCTACAGCTCCGCTCTAACTAGCTTTGTTTGAGGGCGTACCGACCTAGCCACTAGGTAGGCTATTATGCAAATTAATGCAAATTATGCAAAGGTGTTACTTGGTGACATCACCACGTTACAGAAGAAAAGGAGGGACTTCGATCAAGGCGTTTCAGGCAGTTCAGGAGCAGTGTTTCTGTGGGGGAGAGTAACTCCCTTTGGCGTGGACTTTGTAACTTTGCAGATCTTTTACATGAACAAAAAACTATATAAGACACTAAAGGAAAGGGAAAAAGCACAAAAGCATAAAGGTCCTCTTTAATTAGTGTGCGATAGAGGTGCTGGTAGACCTATCCTTGATATTTTGATAGGTTTTTGTTGAAAAGAGAGGCTTTTGGGATCTATCACTTGAATACCCTTGTGCCTAATGGCCTAAATTTTGATGTTGATCTAAAACCATTTATCGTCGTCCATAAGTACATACATGTAGATAGGCGTCCTCCCTCTATCTCAGCCCTTAACCTTTTCTACTTTTTTTATTCTTTCCATAATAGACTTGTTTTCTTTATGTGAAGTTGTTTTTTTCTCCTACGCTAAGTCTTTTTTTTCTATATAAAAATATTTTGGTCCTAATATATTTCTAATGCTTCTAATACATTTATTTACTTGAGATATCATGTTTTCCCTTGAGGTCTCCTCCGTAGGAACCCAGTTGGAGCCAGGCGTGTTCTGTTTCTTTTCCTGAAACACTACCTGTTGTGTCTCTCCTGATGTTGTGTGTCTGTGTAAGGCTGCACCCGAGATACTTAGCTTTTCTCATATGTAGATTTTTTGACTGTACAACCTAAAAAATCTTTTTAAATGGCCTTACGAATCAGGTAGCTATGTGCTCCTCCCATAATTAGTAGATGTGATTGAGGACATGATTGAACACACCTGTGTCTATTTAATGCCTGTGGGACTGTTTGTTGTCCCTCTATACCCGGAAGAAGACGGTCATGTAGAAATGTTGGTAAATCATTAAATCATTTTTTTGCATTGTACTCTTTTTCTTTTCTATATCTATTATATTTTATTATTATTTCTGTTATTTTTCCCTTAGTTATTTAGTTTATTTGTTTGGTTGAATGTTTTCGCTTTTGTGTTATATAACATTGTGTCTTGTACTGTTCTGTTTTCCATTTGTTTTGTAAGTGTTTGTTTGGGACCCCCTTGAAAACGAGATGATGCATCTCAAGGGGGTTTATCCTGATATAAATGTCAAACTATTCCTTTTAATTCTAAAATATTGACATCGGCCTCAAAAAGCCAGTAATAGTTAGATATATACTTTCTTTGTATCTCCTGATCTGTCGTTTCAACCTGCCCACAATATGAAAGGGAATTATAGCGTCAATATGATACTTTTACGACACATTTATCCCAAGATAATAATGGTATCATGAAAACTGTGTTTCTGACATCCTGATATTTGTAAGGGAAAAAGGGAAAATATGGCCTGAAATATGACAATAATGTTCCAATTAAATAATCACATATTTATATGCAGCATTACGAGGTCCCTTCTTTATAAATCTGAGGTAAAATGGGTGAGAATTTTTTTTTTAAAATCAATGACCATTAGTAGAGCTGAAACGATTAATCAATTTGAATTAATCGCCAAATATTTTGTTAATCGATTAATCGGTTCAAGTAATTTTATAAGAAAAAAGGTCAAAATTCTCTGATTACAGCTTCTTAAATGTGAATATTTTCTGGTTTCTTTACCCCTCTATGACAATAAACTGAATATCTTTGAGTTGTGGACGTCATCTTGGGCATTGGAAACACTGATCGACGTTTTTCACCAACTAGTCGATTAATCAAGAAAATAATCGTTAGTTGCAGCCCTAATTATTAACCATAAACTGGCACTGAAAGCCTGCAAGAGAATGTAAATCGCACCGTTATTGCAACATACCGCTATCATTTTTGTCCCACCTCTGCATCAAAACATGAAAATATCCAAAGCAAATAATTAGACAGAGATCGAGGAATAGAAACAATGATCAACTTTAATTAAAAACATTCTATTTTTAATCAAAATATGCAACTGTGTTTCTGATGCTCCATCCTTTTGCCACATGAATAATGTGGTTGTGTCTTGATCATATATGAGCATCCACGCACACACACGCTTATCCACACGCTCACGCACACACAGGCTGACTACTTAATGTTTATTACATGATTGCTCTGATTGTTCTGTGAAGCAGAGTGAAATAAAGCGTCTAATCCAGCGGTAGAGGACACATCTGTTTACTAACCAGCGACCTTTCTTTACAGCATATAGCAAACTGACTTAATCCCCGAATGAGGAGGTTGATTTGATTCACATATAATTAACAATAACTGTCATGATTGTTAAACTTTCGCCTTTCTGAACTGCCCGTGTTGTGATGGAAATGTATTTATAAATGTATGTATAACCCTGTAGCCTCATGAACAGATTTCTGCTGACCGAGCTTTTCGCCAGAGAGCAGAACTTGAATGGAAACTGAAACACAGAAACATTCGAACATCAGTGTTGCTAAGAAAACCCTTTATGCCATCTGACATAGTTCTCTTTTTTGTTGTTTGGTTTCCATAGGAACAGTTAAAAAGACTTCAAAAAGGTCAAAATTTTCAACGTGTAAAACCAAAAAGAAGAGTCTTTTCTCGATTCAAGAGTCGTTTTGCTCCGGCAGACGGCCGACCTCTGCCCGGACAAAGCCCTTCTCAGCAAAAACAACGAGAAGAGAAGAAGAGAAGAGAAGAAGAAGAGAAAGAGAAAGAGAAAAGTCAGAATCAACTTTCATTCTTGTCATCTCCCTTGTTATCCTCCTTCTTTTATACTGCCCCCTCCGCGCTGCAAGGTTGGGCGGTTGGGAGTTAATTCTCCACCGGCGTGGGCTCTTGAGGCAGTGCAGCCACTTCCTCCACTGCCGCCGGCCCAGAGGCCTCTGGTGTGTGTCCTGGTGTCGACACCGGCTCCGACGGTGGCGGCTGGCTGAGGATGACCTGCACCACGTAGTCCCTGGAGATGTTGAGTTGGTCCAAGCGCAGCCTGTCAGTCAGCGGCCGACCTGAGAAAAACCAGCGCTGGGTCGCGGCGGGCACGCCCTCCTGACTGTGCAGACGACGCTTCATCATGCCCACCGTGTCCGTGGAACGGACCGCCAGCCGGAGGTCGCGACCCGTGGAGAGCCGGAGCCGAAGCTGGCACTCCCCTCCTGAGCCGGCGTCGCTGGCGCTGCCCGTGGACGGGTCCGCGGCCCCGGAGTCCGGATCTGAACCGTCGGGCTCGTCGGAGCGCTCTTCGATCATGTTGACGGGGGGAGAGAGGCAGTAGACCGGCAGCTGGTATCGATTCCCCAGTTCATCGTAACATTCAGTCAGAGCTCCTGAAGAATGGAAACATGTGTTAACACTTTTACATAAAGGTTGAGGGATTTTTTTTTTTTTTTTTTTTAAAGTACAGTGTGTAGAATTTGGCGGCATCTAGTGGTGTGGTTGCAGATTGCAACCAACTGAGTATCCCTACGTTCACTCCTCCCTTTCCAAGACTGTGGTAACTTGAGCTGCCGAGTGCAAAACCGTGGCAACGCCATTCGCCTCGCTCAGAGGCCATCCTTACCATAATAACACTACTTTAGGAGCAACGGAAGTCAGACAGCGGCTGGCCGTACCACGGTTTTGCACTCTGCGACTCACATTACCGCAGTTTCACAAGCGTGCTGTAGAACTACGGTGGCCTTCAGGTAACGTAAAAACGTGAAAGTCTCTCTCTAGAGCCAGTGTTTGGTTTGTCCGTTCTGGGCTACTGTAGAAACATGGAGGAGGACCCGCTCCCTATGTAGATATGAATGGCTCATTCTAAGCTAACGAAAATACAACGATTCTTAGTTTCAGGTGATTATACACTAATGAAAACATTGTTATGAATATTATATTCCATTACTGCTAATAGAGCCCCCGAAATGTTACACACTGTTCCTTTAAGTTTGTTTTAACAGCTTTGACCATCATTCCTATCAGTTAACATATGTTCTTGAGCTTCATTGATGTCTGGTGGGACACATGCCAATGAGAGGTTTAAACAAGTCTATTTTAACCAATTAATATAAACCACAAATTTCAAAATAAAAAAGTGAAGTGAAACATTGCCAGGTTACTTCAGGAATAGCTGATCTACTGTAGCTACATGCACGGTGTGTGATATTATAGGAATCACGTACACACACTACAAACTGGAAACCATCATCTGCTACAGATTACAGCTTACTGTAACCCACATACCAATATCAACAAAAGTGTGTGCATACATAGTTATATTTAGTACACTAGGTAAATGTTTAACTGGGAAGTTCCAACACGAAGCAATTAACAACTAAAGTGAACGTTTCAGGTAATCCCTCAACTTTTACCCTTAACTTCTCACTTTCAAATGAAAGGTCTGGATAAGTCATTCTTTTGGTTGCCTTGCTTCGCCTCTATTTTCACTGTTGCATTCATGAACTGAAAGTCAAACACTCACATCATCTTTCCATTTAACAAAGACAAAACCTGACCTCCTATTTAAGTTTTGCTGTAGTAAGAAGAAATGGAGAAATGATAGTCAGACTCGACAGAAAACAAAGACTGAGGACATAAGAGTGAAAGCAGGAGAAAAGGGATTTCTTGTACTTTAAAATGCATTATGTCACCGTTGAACAACTGTGATTCAAACGGAAAGTGAGTATAGAGTTGGTGGACAGAGGGAAAAATAAGATGTAGTGAAGAGGTCATAGTACTCCCCAAACAGAAACTAAATATAGTGGTATATGCAGAGGGGGGACCCCCAAGGGTCCTCAAGGGGATTTCAGACAGGTTCCCCCCACACAAAAGTTTAATGTCACTACTTTACACACCTGAAAACACCAAGTAATTTTGTTGTGGTAGGGTGTTTTGATCACAAGGTTTGCTTGCCTGAGTAAAATCCATAGACTGTTTATAAGAAGTGGACGTAGTCACCGTGACCCACCCGTTGGTTTGTGGACTGCCGTTTTGAAGCCTCAGGTTCGGCATTTTGGCCGTCGCCATCTTGGTTTTTGGCCGTCGCCATGTTTTTTTTTTGCAACCAGAAGTGACACGGGGGATGGAGCTAAGTACAACCGAACGCTGAATAAGACGTTTTTAGGCGACCAAAATGTTACAATTAACTTTCACGAACTGAACGCTGTGGTAGTAACCTGTCAAACACAAGGTAGCCACGCCCTGAAGGCCTCTACATACCGGGGGCATGACGAATACACTTTTTTTATTGCGAAAGGTAAGAACGAAAGGAGTGGATTTGGTCTACACCGCTTTTGTCAAGGTTGAAAGGAGACTAAGGAGCCTCCGCGTTTCATAAATATAGGCGCAACTCGACCCGTTCCGCACAACGTGATTGGTTGATGCCTTTATTTGCGTCGCGAAAGCTCAGAAAATCTACCACATTCCGGCAAAAAAAGTACGTTGTTTATAGGGCTGACCCAAATGCTTTGAAGCTTCGACCGTTGCCATGGTAATCGACCTCCAAATCAGTATTTGAATGCTTTGTTTTTTTTGTTTTGTTTTTATGTAATAATAAAGTATAAATCGCAAAATAGCCCATGAATTAAGGAATAATCCCACTACATTACTCACTATTCATATTAAACATGAATTATTATTAGTTATTTTAGACGGATATTGCTGTTTGTTGTGTGTAGAGGTGCGTGTGTGCACAGTAGTGCGGCAGCGGCGCTGTCCCGAAGCTTCGAATACCTTCGAATATTTCTCACCGAAGCTTCGAAGCCCAAAAAATGTTATTCGGGACAGCCCTACATGTTTATTCACCATGTAATATTCACGTTCTGTGTTAAAGTACTCATGACAAAAATAACAGTTCGAAAAATACATTGACGTGCGAATTAATCAAATGAACAAAATGTCCCCGGTGTGTAAAGGCCCTAAAGCATACCCTGCTTTATGGTCTATTTGACTCTAAATGGGACCATCATTTACTAAATGAACATCATGCTGTATTGAAGAAGACTTGAAACTAGCGATTGAGACCATAAACTCATGTTTACAATGTTCACTGAGTAAATAAATCAAGTGAGAAGTAGGGGCATTTTCTCATAGACTTCTATATAATCAGACATCTTTTTGCAATCAGAGGAGTCGCCCCCTGCTGGCTGTTAGAAAGAATGCAGGTTTAAGGCACTTCCACACAGACCCGGAGTTTGCCGCTTTGTAAAATCCCAAAACAGTCAATTCCTCCCCAATGTTTTGTCTTTATAAAGGTTTTGAAGAGATGTAATGTAATGATGTTGCCCTTCAGACATACAATTAAAGACCACGGTGGAAACTCTCCCCACAAAAGCGAAAAGTCATCTCAAAACGTTTCATAAAGGTCAACGCACCGCTCGCGTGTTGTTTTATGACTTAAATTGAGGCACGGGCCACTTGAGAGGGACAATGAGTTTTGTGGCGAGCGAGACTGAGATGAGTCAGCAGGATGTTGCTCTCGGCTCTCTAGATGACGACTGCTGTGGTCAAGGTGAGGACATTAAGGCAACGCTACGCCTCAGGAAACGGTTTACCAGAGCGAATGTGAGAGTGAGAGGCGGAAAGAGAGAACGTCACTTTCTTTCTAAAACTGAAATGTGTAGGAATGTGGACAAGTGTGAAGCACCTTATAACAACAGCACTAACCAAAAACCACTTGGTGTAAAAAGAGTTATTTTAACCCCATAACAACTTCCTTCCTTCGATATTGTGAAAAAACCTTATGTTGGCCATCTCTTTCAGCTTATGCAACCAAATAATTTGCTAGCATACCAACATAGTGACATAATTTGTATGGTAAGCATGTTTTTAAGGTGTTAAAGCTCTCCGCTTCTGTCAGTAACATAACTGAACTTTCAACATGTGCAAGTAAATCCAAGGATTCAGATTCACCAGCTTCTAATGAGCCATCTGACCTCAGACATTTCAGCACACCTAAAGCTGGCTTTATGCTCGCCCTAGTGTCCCCGGCGCGAGCCAAAAATGCGTGCGCGCGGCTTTTCAGACACGACTGCCCAAATAAGATAAAAGAAAATAACATAAGAAGTAAAATAATGAATTAGAAAGACGGCCAGTAAGTTTATAAATGGTTTAAGAGCAGGAGATCTTAGAAATCTACATTTGAGTAAATGTTTTGCCGGCCGAATCCAATGATTTACAGGATTTTCAACCTTTGTTTCGTTATAATACATTTAATATTTGACTCCTTTCTTTACAGGGATTGTATAAAGGTGATACAGTATGTCCATGAACATGAGATATGACTTTATAGTTAATTCCAATTCCTCCTCGGCATTGATCGCCGCTACTTCTCTTATGTCTGTTTGGTGTGTCTGGGCCTTAAAATTCCTTTCATGTAACAGTGAGACACCAGCAGAGACAGCTAAATATTTGGAAGCTGTCACAGCCGATGTCACAAAAGGCTAATGTAAATACAAGATAAATGTTAGACATGGTTCACTGACTTTCTATAAACATGATTTGGATCCAAATCTGTCTGTGTATCTCACTTGCTTTTCTTCTTCTCCAGTTGGCTCCACATTAGTGTTTGTCCTTCAGCTGCAGAATGCTAATGGCTTCCAGGTGGTGCTAATGCGTTTTGGATTTCATTAAACAACATGAGTTTAGATTGAAAAACATCATTGCAGGGGGGGGGGGGGCGGGGGATCAGCCTTGCACCAAATTAAAGAGAGTCTTTTTTTTTTTTTATGATCAAAGCAAGAAAACATTTGTTCACATGAAAAATTATTTGTTGCTGCAGTGCTGTTTCGCAAAAAGTAGCTTGACTGGTTATGGGTGAAAACACAAGGCGTGTAATGATGTGAATCAGTGAACATGACGTTTTCATTTGTTGCAGGTTGGATAGAATCCAACATGTTGACCAACAGCTGATGCAAATGGCTCACATTTTCTGCTTCAGAGAGTTACTTTTCAAGACCAAGTTGGTCTCCAGTCTAATTATATGCTCTGAAAAAGGCGCCCGTCGACTGATGCATGAGTGAAAAGTCTCCTTTATAAATGCAGTGGGAGTTTTAAAAAACTTTAAATACTCAGATCCACTTCCTGAATAGCAGCAACAAAGTCTGCACTATATAATATGTCTTAGTACAGTAATGGAGGCAATTCAAGCTTTTGAAGGAGTTCGGAGGATCACTGACTGCTTCTAAAAAGCTGATATTTAACCAACCAGTCCTAACATTTTTTTCCATGCTAGCGGACCAATCAGCGTCCTGTGAGGAGCTACTGGCAGCTACGGGCGTGGTTTAGGTGTGTGTGACGACACGGCGAAGCGACCGTTCGTTCTGAACAACAATGGCGGCTCCTGTAGAGGTTAGCGTAGACGCTGCAAATAGCATCAGTTATATCAGAACTGGAGAGTATTTCTTCATCGGAAGAAGAGCAAAGAACGGCACTGAAGGCTTTTCTCGATGGAAAATATGTTTTCGCTCTTCTCCTGACTGGCTTCGGCAAGAGTTTGATTGACAGATGGTTCATCCAATCATCTGCTAAGTATTTTTTTTAAAGTGCCTGCCCTAATCTAAACATTTCCCAATGACGGCTTCTCAGATGATTCTATGCAACAAGCCATCTGGTGCGTCAGGTTAGCAACATGCCTCTATCTGTGCTCATCTAGCATGCCGACATTAGCTTTTAGCTCAAAGCACCACTGTGCCTAATTACCCGGTTGAAACTGGAATGGCGTAAGCAAAAAAAGAGCGCAAAGGAAATGCATTAAGTTGTCAGTAATAAAAATATTAAGTGATGTGGCTGCTCTTTGTACTGGAGTGCTGGATTGGTGAAATGGTGACATCAGGCTTGGGGAATCCACAGCTGCAGCCCAGCGGGATCTGATCTGACCTGGCCAAACTACTAAAAGGAAATGGAGCAGGACAAGACACTGACTATGTTTACATGCACAGATAGCCTGTCTGTTGGTAACTGCTATACCCACATCGTATTCAGGTAGCGCTGACCTTGAGATTTAGTATCCCTGTTGGCCTACTAACAGAGTAATTGTGTCCAGCTCTGGTTTCCTGCACAGAAGTTCACCTAGCCCATCAGAAATAAACTGCCTTTGATAAACAGGACATTTTTATCGATAATCCAAAGTAACGTTCTGCTTACCACCATGTTAACTTCAAATATACATGATGCTGTGCCAGTGTGGTAAGGGATAACGGGTATGCGGTAGGGATGTCACCATATCAGAAATTTAGTAGTTGATACCAATACCAGTGAATGGTTCTCGACGACAAAAAGAAAAAAATAAATCCCATGTACTTCAATATACTGTACACTCCTTTATTACCGTTTGCATTCTGTTTTTTTGCAAATGCATTATTAATCCCCGATGATCCACCTCAAGTTTTTCGGCAAAAACTACATTTTACAAGATTACATTTGAACACATCACGATAACGTTATATTTACCTTCGCCTGATATTATTTTTACTGAATAGAGCTTGAATGCATCACAATAAAACTCAATGCAACCTCTGTTAACGTTAGCTGTTAGCTCCGTTATTTAGCCAAGCAGGACTGCGTTGCCAACCGGCTGCTAACAGGTAACATTACTAACTTTCCTCCTGCCGATTCAACACAGATTTGTTGTTCACAGTGTAGCATTATCAGGGAAATTTTATATCGTCCCCGGCACGACGAGACGCTGTTAGTCTCGGGCCCTGATTCCCGGTACCTACGGTACTGTAGAAAAACAAATACTGTCACGTTATCAGAACTGTGGCATCGACTTGGTACCGAAGTAGTGTTGTCACCATACTGGAATTTCTAACTTAGATATCAATATTCGATACCATGGGGAAAAACTGAGACGACATTGAGGGCATATTTTTATTAAAAGATAAATAGCGGTGTGTGTGTCAACTCGCTGTCGGAGAGAAGAGAGAGCAGAAAACGCAGCTGGTACCCGTGTATCGATACTGTGGAAAATGAGCATTAAAACCGTTTAAAATATTCGGTATCGATATGTACCTGTATCGACATGTAACTTCGATATTTTTGACAAAACTATACCAAAGCATTGTTTTTGTTACATCCCTATGAGGTCCATGAACATGTTTTTTATCAGAGCAAGCCAGTCATCTCAGCCTGTTTTAATATAACGAGAATTAGTATTCAATCATCCACTTGTGACGCTTACTTTCACTGACACATGAAAAACACACCTCTGGACTCTTGCATGAAAGTCTGGAGAGGGAGGTGAAATGCCACCGGAGGGACAAAATGCATCACCATTCAAAACTCACCACGACAACATTTTAACAAGGAAAAAGGTAACCTTTCCTTTCCTCAGTTCGGGTAATATGAGGAGAGTTGAATTAGGAATCGAGAGAATGACGCACATCCACAAATAGAAAGCCTGCACAAGAGGCCGATAATTACTGTGTGGAGTTGTTGGGCTTCCTGAATCCGAGCCAGTTTTATTGATCTGTTCTAAGCGAATGCTCTCCAGTAAGTTTTAGAAGATGCATCTTTATACTTGTGCGAGTGATTACTTCATTAAATCCTACTTTCAGATGAACACGCCTCTTTTAATGGATTATTTATCGATTGATCATACAGTACAGTTTAAACCTCCTAATAGCTAAAGTCTAACCTCCACAATGCCGTCATTGAGATATACGCAGAGATTCTGCATCTGTGTAACTGCAGGCTTAATACTGTAAATGCTTGTAGTTACTTGGAATCAGGTCCATATCCATTAAACACTAATTATTGTGCACAGAAGCAACGAACACCCAAACAGAAATGAATAGTCGTGTGTGGCAAACTTTACTTCCTGTTTATGAAACTTCAACATCAGATGTGACACTTGAAACTACAGAGGATACTTCCTGGGGAAGTTTTCTTACATCCTTTAGCTTCTCAACTCAAACTCTGTTGACCTATTAATATCTAAGAGCTGATATTCAGAGGCCCCTCAGAAGAAAGGCAAAATGGAGCGTTTTTTGAAACAAAAAAGTGATGTTGGAGACAACCCTGCACCAGTAAAAGCTCTAAAGGATGTGGTGTGGAAATGTGACCCTGAATACTTTGGATTCATAATGGCAGGCAGTGATGGGTGAGGGTAAGCTGAATATTTACGTGGGTCATTACACCTGACTGTGGCAAAACACATATTTATAGCCCAGTTTCTCATTTATTTGGGAAGGTGGTCCTCGGAAATTATTTGACAGAATCAGAAGTGGGCGTTAAGTTACAAAAGGTTGAGAACCCCTGCTTCTACAGTATATTACTCTTCTACTCTGGACTGTAGCCGCAACATTCAGGAAAGTCTTTCACGGGCTGTCGCTGTAGGGTGCGCGTGCAGCGGCGTGACAGCTCCCCAAAAGTGAAGCCGAAACATCTCGATCGCCCCCTGGTGGCTGGCTGTTAGTTTAGGAAGCGCTTGATTCGATATGCAGCGGAGTTTTCTATGAGCGGAGCACGCATTATAAACATCTGCAATCGTTCATTTAATTGTGGGAAGCCAAAATCGCGATTGATATTCGATAAATTGTGCAGCCCTACTTAAAAAAGCACTCTTGTCTCTTCCTGTATTTTAATGAACTTGCAATCCAACGACCAATTCAAATCAAATCTTAAAATTAAAAATAAGTTCATAAAAACGAGCACAAAAAAAAACAAGATCTGCAGCCTTCAGTAGAGCATCAAACTGTTAGTAAATTCTCTACAGCTGAGTTCCTGAGTTTTAGTTTCTCTAGAGAAGTCGGGAAGAGGGAGTTGAAATTCTTGAGGTGGTAATCATCAACTGCAATGTCCTACATAAAGTCCCCCCGGTGGTATTTCCTGGACAACAAACACTATGAGGTATCTGCTACATCTACCAGTGTGGAAATGTGCGTTACCGTGCGGCAGTGTGATGCTGGCCCCGTCGAGGATGGCCTGAGCCAGCAGGTGGTCATTGCTCTCAAAGGCGCTGGCCGCAGCCCGCAGCGCATCCCAGATCTCCTTCCGGCCCTCGAATGCTGGCGCCGTATCCCAGAACTCATCTCTCTTGCTGCGCAGCTGGCCTTCAGTCATCGGGTAGTCACTTTTCCATTTAGGCCGCTCTCTCTTCAGGGGCTGGTTACGCCCTAGAGCCACTGGGAGGGAGGACGAGAGCGAGAGGGGAAAGATGGAGAGAGAGAAGGAAGACAGGAGGGAGGGGAGATGAACCAGAAGGGAAAGAGAGGATAGATAGAGGAGGGGGTGAAAAGGAGTAGAAGGGATAAACAAGATAAGGAAATAAGGAAAACAGAAACAAATGGGGATGTAGGGAAGAGAAAGTAGACAGACGTGCAGTGGAAGTTGACAGTCAGAGAGAGAGAAGGTCGGGGAATACACAGAGGATGAAAATGGGAAGTAGGGATGAAGAGTAAAGCAGAAAGAGGCAAAAAGAAGAGTTAGGATTTATCTGAAACAAGTCATCAGTCTTGTAAGATTGAAACTCAGATGACAGATTAAACACAAGCCTTGATATAAACATGGAGCACACGTTTAGACTGAGCAGAAGTGAAGCTAGAAGCGTTGTGTTACCAGTTACAAGGTTAGGGTTATAGCATCTAACAGCGCTCCATCTGCAGCAGAGCGGCTGATGAATAACACCATCTGGATCAACACCGAAGGGGACGACAGGTACAGGACAGTTTGTACGCGTGTGTGTGTGTGTGTGTGTTTGTGTGCAACACAGGAGAGGACGACGGATCAAGGTGTTGAGTTACACCTGCTGCTGGTACACATGTACTCTGATGATCACATGGCACACTCCGACAACACCAACCTTCAACTGACTGTTTGTAGTAAATAAGAGGTGAACTGACAGACTGTTTACACGTACCTTGACTTTTCCCCTCTCTGTTTGTGTATAATACAATAATGCACCTGCTGTATACAAAACTCTTTTTTAAAATGACCCAGATTTTGCAATTGTTAAAAACACAATTTCTGAAACCTAGGGCCCTCTTTGTCAAAACTATCTTACATCTCTTGCAAAAGCAAACACTCTACTCTGCATCACAACTTTACACACAAACGACAAATAAAAGTTCTTTCCACATGACGACTGCACACTGAGATGACTGATGTGCTAAGTATAAAACACTTATCTAGAGTCTTTGGCATTTTCATTTGCAGCATGCTGCGAATATAGACTATGAACACAAATGCACCGGGGAAACAAACACATTTGTTTATTCTCAATACTCATGTACTCGTAACAGTATCAGAGACAATCGCTTTAAGTGAAGATGACATGAACATAGTTGCTGTATTGTACTGTAAACAAAATACAGTATGTTGCAATTACTTCCCCTAAATTTCTCTCCAAATTTGCCCTCTATTGTTGCGCACACCGAAGAGCAAACCTGAATCTCTGAGTTCTTTTTTTTTTTTTAATTTGATTTTTTTTTGGCATTTTCAAGCCTTTATTTATAGGACAGTGGATAGTCTAGAAAGGGGGAGAGAGAGGGGGGCGACATGCGGAAATGGCCACAGGTCGGATTCGAACCCGGGCCTACCGCGGTCAGGACTCAGCCTTATGGCCTTATGCCCGCTCTACCAACTGAGCTAGCGGGGCGCCGGAATCTCTGATTTCTAAGTGATCTAATTGGTTACAGGTGTTTTCACAGGTGCATTCTGGGTGCAGGTGACTGATAATTGAGTGTAGGTATTTCACTGCCAGTGTTTACCAAACAACACAGTTTTGAATGATAACGAATGATGAAATTTAGATGTTGCAGCAGTTAACTCGAGCAGATAATAACATATACAAACATCATTAACTACACATGTGGTTATGTAAATAAAACATCATCAGCAGCTCATACTGACTCAAACGAAAACAGAATATGTACGTTAAAAATGTTCTGCGTGCAGTTTAACAATAGTGATCTGCCAGAAATACCTGCCTGGATTCATGTGTATGTACTTGTATGTTATCACCAACTTGACTGCTTGGTCATACTTCTGCATTAGCCTACTTTCCAGCTCATCCATCTGCTCAGAATTTAACTTTAAACAGGAGCTTACCTGCCTGTCTTTCAGGAATTCACAGAAATCCTCAGGGATGTACAGTATGTGGGCCAGTATGTGTAATAGATGATTTTATACTAAAATATCACCACGCTTGAACTAGGTAAACCCTAGCTGTAACACCTGCTTTGGTGAAAACAGATAAATTTACATGTGATCGGGTCTAATCGCCTTGTCTCTGTCCTCATCAAGCGAGGTGTCGAGTAACAGCTGCTTGTCTGCATCTGTTTTAACACCACACAGCTTCTTGTTACTACACACAGATAAAGCCGGCTTCTCTGCAACCTGTTTACGCGACATCGAGAAGTCCAGGAAGTCTGGGAGATAGCCGAACAAGTCGTCAAGACGCACGTTGAGGCAAAAAGGAAGACATTAAGGAAACCAGGCTATATCTCAGCATCACTAAGTGCTCAGTCCCCCCCCCCCCCCAAACCAGCTCTATCTCCCAATCTGTGATTAAAATAACTTACTGACCAGCTAGCGGAAGCCCTTTTCAGACCAAAACAAGCAGGAAACTACAGCACAAAGTTGCCTACAGCACCTCAGCTTGATAGAAATCTCTACGAAAGATTCATGCAATCTAATATCAGACGCTTGTGCATATCATAGCCATATGTACACTGTAAGTGTCTCCTCTGTAAGCTAACTAATGAAGGCGAAACTAAGCCAGTTTTTGAACCTGCATACACCAGACTTAATGCATTTTTTGATGGTTTTAAGCAGTCATCCAAGTTATAGTATCAACAGAACAATATGCCAGTTTTTGAACCAGTGTACACCAAATTTAATGATTTTTTTTTTGGATGGTTTTAAGCAGTCATCCAAGTTATATTATCAACAGAGCAGAATGCCAGTTTTTGAACCAGCATACACCAGACTTAATGCATTTTTTGATGGTTTTAAACGGTCATCCAAGTTATAGTCTCAACAGAACGATATGCCAGTTTTTGAACCAGTGTACACCAGACTTAATGCATTTTTTTGATTGTTTCAACCAGTCATCCAAGTTATAGTATCAAAAGAACACTATGCCAGTTTTTGAACCAGCGTACACCAGACTTAATGCATTTTTTGATAGTTTAAGCAGTCATCCAAGCTATGGTACCAAAAGAACACTATGCCAGTTTTTGAACCAGTGTACACCAGACTTAATGCATTTTTTGATGGTTTTAACCAGTCATCCAAGTTATAGTATTAACAGTACACTATGACACTTTTTGAACCAGTGTACACCAAATTTAATGATTTTTTTTTATGGTTTTAAGCAGTCATCCAAGTTATAGTCTCAACAGGAAATAAAAAACTACAGGTAAAAAAAAAAGTGTCCCCTAAATATTTTTAGTTAGGGTATATCCTGCCCCATAACCTTAGGTATTGCCTGCACTACTGTTTATTGCTCAATAAATACAATAAACCTAATCCTTTGCAGTCCACAGTCGACGGACAGCATGGTGCTTATTGTTCTCGAGGCCTTGTTCACCAAAACAACCGCAATTAAAAACACACTTCCTTTATCAGAAAGCTGCAGCACCCTTTAAGTTTTGACACCTTTCCGCACACTTTCCGGCACTAAACATAACCCCAACACCCACCTCTCTTATACAAAAACAGTCAGTAAAAAAGCAAACACATTACTCATAAAGTGCAGCTTGCATTAGGATAACACTCAGGACGTAATTAAAATCACACTGTATCACTCCCCTTGCATCCTCATTTCCGTCTGTGACCCATATTTGTTATGCAGAAAAAGCTAGCAAGCTAACTATGCTACATTGTAGCCGGCTAGCTCAGTCAAAAAGCAAAGAACAAAAGGGAGGAAGCGTCGCGCAGGATATATTCCCCCCAGTTAACAACAAAGTAGCGACGAGGCATCGTTTTCTCGCGTTAAAGGCCCCGCTGCGTGGAGAGGGGGGGATACCCTGGTCTGTCTCCGGGCTCTGTCTGGCTCGGGTATAAAGGAAAGGAAAGCAGACCTCCAGCCGGGACAACATGCAGGAAACCCCCCCCGTAATAAAGCCCAGCTTGTCGGCACTAAAAGACGCCGATAAGCCCGGTTAAGTTACCTCCGGTGCCGTCCGAGTTCTCGTTCAAGCTGCCCGAGGAGTCGTGATGGCTCCCGACACAGCCACCCATGGATGTTTCGGCAGAGCAGCCCGGGCTAGGTAGCTCACCCCCCCGGCCCACAGCTAGAGCTACATCCACTAGCCCCTCTCTCTCTCTCTCTCCCTCCCCCCCTCTTCTCCTTCCCTTCTGTCCTTCCTTCCTTCCCTCCTCGTTTCCTCCCGTCCTCCCTTTCTTTTCTCCTCCCCTCTTCCTCTCAGCATTGGCGGGGCGCAGCAGGCATCCTCCTCCTCTTCATCTGTAGGAGAGGAAGAAAGAAAGACAAGGTGACCGAGAAGGAGAGGGGGGGAGAACAAAGGAGAAGTGCACTGTGACAAAAAGGGATGTTGTGTCCTTTGGGGCAGCAAATGTTTGCTTTTTAGACTTGATGATAATGTTTTTGACACATGTGCTGTTATGTTTCTGTGTGCAGAGAAGCTGTTTTTTCTGTCCTGAAGAAGACACATCAAATTATTTATTTTTATTAAACGGTGGCTATATCCTGACAGTAGTGCATGAGACAGGTAATCTGAAAAAAGATATTGTTTCTATGTGTCCTCCAGTGCTCCTAATGGCATCTGCAAGATTTTCACAGACCGGAGTAAAACAACCAATCAGAGCCGAGCTGGAGCCTGCCGTCTCTGAGCAGCTGTCAATCACTCACCAAACTCAGATCAAACGGTCTAACTAGGCAGTGCTGATCAAATATGAATTAATATTCTGTTACTGTAATGCCTATTTCTCATCTCAAATGTTTTCAGAAACATCTTGTAGTGTAGTGTTTAGCTGTAAAATGAGAAAGTTTGTGACCCGGCAGCCATGTTGAGATCAGTTGAGGATTCAAACAAGCACACAATTTATATGTATTTGTTTAATTTTTGCAGTTAAAAATCTGATTTTACTATACTAATCAGATTCTATTCTATTTTAGTCAATCTTGCAGAGAGGACTTTTTATTAGTGAGTGAAACTGTGTTGTTTTACTCTTCTACTTCTACTATTCTATTCTCTCACGCATAGTAGGGTTTCAGTGGTTAGACTTAGATTTAGACTTAATCTTACATAGATTTATTTGATTTTTACAATTTACAACGCAAAGTGAAATGTAGATATTGTGCAAACTATTCTCTTCTATTGTAGGCTTTCTTGCAGAGAGGCTTTTTTATTATAGACTACCATCAGTATAGTTTTTAGGTTTTAACATATATTTGTTGCATAGGTTGATCAGATTTCACAACAGAGAGTGAAATCTTCTCTCTCATGCATAGTAGAGGTTCAGTGGTTAGATTATGTAGGTTGTAGATTCAGACAAACACAATTTATATGTGTGTATTTATTTTTTGCGGATAAAAATCTGATTTTACTATACTAATCAGATTATATTCTATTGTAGTCTATTTTGTATAGAGGACTTTTTTTTTTTATTAGTGAGTGAGTTAGTGTTATTGGTCTACTCTCACTTTAGATTTATTTTATTTTTTGCAGATAAAAATCAGATTTTACAACACAGAGTGAAATGTACTTCTTTTATTTATTTTTTTATTTATTTATTTCTATCGTGGTCTTTCTTGCAGAGAGGCTTTTTTTTTATGCAACAAAGAGTGAAATTAAGTTATTGTTACCTATTCTAATCTATTCTCTCCTTTTCTCTCCTTTTCACTTCTATTCTGTTCTGTTCTTCTCTCCTCTGTCAGAGCAGTTCTACTCGCTCTATTTCTGCACCCGAATGCTGCAACGTTACACCAGATGGACACACTCCTGCCTGCTCACTATCTTTAGGACTGTCCTAAAGAGACTTGAGTGTAATTTGACACGCTGGCACTCACACATTCACACACACAGTCACTCACGTGTTCATGTACACACACACACACACACACACACACACACACACACACACACACACACACACACACACACACACACACACACAATAGCAACGGGATAGCGAGGGTAATTTTACCACAAAGCTGTCTGGAATTACAATTATTTCCCATTGCTGGGAACTGATAGAAGACATGTTTATGCAGCAGCGAGCTTCCTTGGAAACCCTTTCCTGATTGGGTGCATGACGTAATATGATGTAACAGGTTACTCAGCACACACTTGACATGTTCTGTGATCAAGGGCACAGCAGGAGACTCAGCACAAACTTCTGTACTATCTCGTCTACGTAGACTCGTACCTTCATGACGCAAGTGATTGAACGTCGACGCTCATATCAGGATGTTTTGTTCAGAAGGAGCTACTGTGTGTCGCCTGAGGGAAGGACTTGAGTTGCTCTTTTTTTGGGACAGGGCAGTGAGTTTTAAATAGAGATTACTGAGGCTTTAAAGCATCTCAAACCCACATTGTTATGGGCACGTCCTAAAAAGGTTACAAGGAAACTTGTAAAAACATGTGGTTGTATGGTTCCAATTAAAGCCAGAGACCTACTGCTGTTTGTTCACTGTAGCGTTCACAGTAAGCTGAGAAATAGCACCCACACTGTTCGAGGTAAGAATAGGCTGTTGACTAAACAGACATGGAGAGCGTGACAAGTTTATTTCTGAGATTTGCAGTGACCTCTAGTGACTTTGTTTTATCCTACAATAGAATTAAATGACATTATTTAATGTCCATAACACACAAAAAGTGTCTCATTAAGTTTGATGGCAGTTAAAAGACACTCAAGACACACTCTAGAGACAATATCTTGTATAGCTAGGCTACAGGAAAATGCATTTGTCTTACTTTTAAAATACAGTATGAAAATGAATGTTGTTTCAAATTAGACTCACAGACTGGTCGAAAACATCTTTATATGTGCATGCAACCTGCTACAGTAAATATCATGTATATTGAACAAGGAAGTAAAAGGACACTTTTTCATTGTTTGCAAGGATTCCTGCAGATTTCCTTGTATGTTATGAACAAGAATATGAACAAATTGCCTTATGCCATGTGATGTGAATGATGAAATGTGTTTGTGTGATGCAACTAGGGCTGTCACGATATCAGATTTCCACTACACTACACATTATTGTGGCCAAAAAAATTCACAATAACGATATAATTGCAATAATGACAAATGATGCTATAAGTAGAATTCGTCTTTAACTTTGTTTATTTTGTGTTTTGTCTCTTTTTTGGCAAATAAATTACAGTCAAAATACGAGTGTAAGGAGGTGGAGAGAGAGCCTGTAACCATATAACTGTAAATATAAACTGATTTAGGAGGCGCTGGATTATATACATGATATTATCATGTATGATATTAATATTTCATTTTAAAATATCACCGTTATCGTCAATACCAAGATGCAACTTTTACTTTTTTAGTGTGATCAGTCAGTCATTGATTGCCTGGTGTTTGCAGCACTACAGAAGAATATTTAGCTTGTATTTGGCTCAGTCAGTAGATGGAGCCAGAGAGTCTGAACTGCAGGCCGAGATACCACCAAAATATCTGTGTGTGTGTGTGTATGTGTGTGTGTGTGTGTGTGTGTGTGTGCGTGCGTGCGTGCATGTGTGTGTGTGTCAGAGAGAGAGAGAGAGAGAGAGAGAGAGAGAGAGAGTGGTGGAGGCTAAAGGTCAGGAGAATCCATGTTCTTAGATTAAGTGTAATTAAAGGCCCTCGATGGTTTTCCAGCAGAAGCTCCTCCATTTTTTTTTGGCTCTTGCAGTTGTTGAAAGTGAATAAAACACATTGCACCTGTCATAGTGCTACAGTGTTTGTACATTAAAAGACCAATATGTAATATATTTACTGTAATAAATCATAAAATGACCATAATATGTCATCAGAGATTAAGGAAATATGCTGAATTGAAATACTGGCTTCTCCAACAGCAATGCTGCAGCCAGTATGTTCTCCTTCGAAATTTCCATCTGTCAATCATAACTTAAATTACATAAAATAATATAATAACAAATAAAAGAGAGTAATTCAAGAAAACATATATAATAAGACTGCACTCTTGCATAGTAGCTCTAGGGGTCATCATCATATATGTTCAGTTCTTCATAAGCTCTGAGGAGAGACTTTGCATGTTTTTCTTTCATTAGTTATGTTTTCCTCCATTTGGATGCGTGGATGAAAACTTTCTGCGAGGAGTATCAGATTGTTTAATATCAAGTCACTCTTTTCCTTCATGTTAATACCAAACACAATATTTTCTCTTGTGAGAGGAGCAAGTAGTTGGATTTTGGTTGACAGCCAGTCCTGCAAATCCTCCCAGAATGCCGCGGGAGATCAGAACCAGGCGCACCATGGCGCACAGCCGCGCATTGCCGCATCAAACATGTGAGTGAGTCTCCTACTGCAGGAGGTCTACTGGGAGCGAGCCGAGTGTCGGAGAACGGGAGAAAAGAAACGTAACGTTGTGTGGGGCTACTTTTCCCCTGTAAGATGCAGTATTTGGGAAAATAAAGTGGCACACAGCAGCAACACGAGTAACCTCTTCAAACATTTGAAAACAACACACCCTGAAAGTTACAAGGAGGTGGAACAAAAACAAGAAGATGGCCATGCATCCAAGTCTCCTGCACAGTGCACCCCTCTCTGTCCGACAAAAGACGTTGCAGGAGAGGCAAACATATCCAGGTACAGGTAGGTGTCTGTCTGTCTGTCTACCTTAATTCCTAAACTTCATCATCACAATCTCATTTTAAATTCGGGTTGTTATGCTACATGAGTTTCAGGCTCTTTATAATCATGTGCATAACAATTAACAGTGAAGCAGTCGTGGGTAATGAAAATCTTGGCCCTCAGACTCCCTCCAATAATGCTCATTAAATGTGCAGGCTATAAAAAATGGAAAATCATAAAATGTAAAATAAAGTAGGCTAATTTAAATTTGTGGTGGACAGTAATTGCAAATGAATAAACTGAATGTAAATGTGATTTGCCTTTAATTGTAATGATCTGTTTGTTTGTTTTTTCTAAAAATTACCATTATTTAAAAAAAAAAACATCACATGCCTATGTAGGAAATGCTTCCCCGGAAGAAAATGTTGAACATATTAAAGTTAAATGCATCTGGAGCACTTTGAGAGCAAAATTACGAGGTGAGATCTATGAAGAACTTGGTGCTCTAGGAAACAGTTTAATCATAAAGGTTGTACAGTTATGAATGCTGATGGCAAAAAGTCACACAGCATAAGCAGGTAAACATGCTGACATCGCCGCAGACCCCTCGCACTGAGGACAGTCGTACCGGGAATCTTCGTACCGGGAAAACTGTAGCGCGTTGGATCACTTTGATTTCATTTGAATTAGGCCACACAAATGTTGATTATGATTGGATAACAATCCACAGCACACTCCGCCGATTGCAAAATATGGATAAATATATTATTCAGTGCTTTGTTATCGGGCATCAACCTCACGTTTACGCACGTATTGTCGAAAAAAAAAAAAGAGATTTGAAGGTAGGTAGGTGAAGAGGTATCGCCCATCCCTAACACCGGAGGAGCAGAGCAGACGGGCCACGGCTCCAATATTTTGAATTTGGACTGCAGTACCCATTTTTAACGCTAGCTGTCAGTACTACATATTGCTCCTTTAAACCCTGTGGCCCTATCAGCACTTTCTCATCTGCTGTCATGTCTGATGTCGACCATCTACTGTTAGATTTCTGTGGGGTGTATTTAGCACCACTTGCATGCACTTTAGCAGAAAACAACAACATGGAAATGATGCATGTGATGGAAAACATCAGAAAATAGCCACGCTGGTTGTTCGCGCTGGCCGCTGGGACAGTAATTGCTCCTCTGTCTGAATCCTCTGCGGGAAAACAATCACACACTCTGCTTCCTTTTTCAGCAGTCTTTCCTTTTCACTGACTTTTGAAGTCAACTCGTATTTATCTGACAATTCTCTCTAATCTCTTATCTTTGCTTCTTTCACTATCTACACCCTCTCTTCTCCTATGTTCCTTCCTCCTCTTTCATCCAGCCAGCAGAGCAGCTGACACACGGGTTAATAGGCTTGACATTGATTTATTCTTTAACCGCCTCGCTCTCCCACTGGTCCAAAGTCTTCAGCCTCAAATCTTCCCTATTATCTATCTGATGCTGCGGTCCCTGTTGTCAGGCCATTTGAAGATGTTCAACTGCCCCATCTGTGTTGACGATAAGATCCATCGATTTATTGCTACCTCCCCCAACCCAGACCTATATAACCACAGAGTGTATTTGATGATGACTGGAGAGACTGGGCTTTCAAAATCTTTCACATGCAGCTGTGTGTAGAAGAGGCTGGCAGACGGCGCTCACTTGATTGTCCATGTCATTGATTTACAATTATGTTCCCGTTTTGTCAGAGCAAACTGCAACTGCACTTCCCTGAAAAGAAAAAGCAGAGATGGAGGCAGGGGACAGGGCCAACGAGGGAATAAGAAGATAAAAAGAATGAAAATCAGAGAGGAGCAAGTGAAGACAGGTTCTAAGAAATTCAGGTCAAGTTGACCCTGAGGATAAAAGTGGCATGCAGGTACTTGGCCACTTATTTCTGCCTTTACCTGTCTGTTTTACTTTATTTTTTAAAATGTAACCCTAGACATCTATTCTTCTGTAGTTATTATGCTACCTACTAAACAAAAATAACACACGGCAGTTTGTGAAATAGTCACAAAATTTAATGTATTTGATTCGTGTACATAGACACGAAAAAATAATTAGCAGGCGTGTATTTAATAGTGGTGCAACGGTTCAACAAGTCCGTGGTTCAGTTTGTGTATCATTAAATGGTTCGGTTTTTCATGGTTCTGTTTTGCATCCCTAGCGCATAGAGGGCCCATTCCTAGCTAATTCCTAGCATCTGTGCACAGATTCATTAAGTCCTCTGTTTTATTTTCTGGCACACACTGCTTTGTTTTGTGGGAAAATAGCAATATGAACTTCTGGGACTTAACAAGAACACAGGTGGCACCATCATTAGAAGATGCAAATGTGGCAGATGTGGATGGAAGGTTTGCAAAAAGACACGTGGAAGACTGAGAGCATGAAGTGAAATGTGTGGTTTGTTAGATATTGAACTCGGCTAAACAAAACGCCGCAGTGTGTTTGGCTGAAATTACCATCGAACAGTGAAGCATCATGGGAGCAGCAGCATCCCATCTTTTTGGCTGCAGAGACGAGGGGAATTTTAAGCTCAAAGGGGGACAATGACTGAAACCACATGCAGGGCGCTTCTTGAGGAGAGCCTGCTCATGAATGTCTAGAGCAAAACTTTACGAAATTACATTACAATGACCTCGTCCTCCAACCAGCTCAACACTGGACTGGCTTCTGAGCAAGAATGTTAAAGGCCTTGAGTCCGAGCCCAGACTCAAATCCCTTTGAAAATCTAACGACTATTCACTGAGATGAAGAGATGTTCATGGACACCCCCTTTTACATTTATACCGATCTGTAAGCAATAATCTTATTATCCTAAAATCCAGATGGACTAATCTGACACAGATGAGTCAAAGCTGTATTTATTTCTCAAAGTATTTAAACAGCCGAATTTGTAAGACCATTTTATCTTTGTAAATCACTGTTTCTTTGTGTGAAGTGCTGTCAGGGATCTGAACTTTAATCCGCTTTGAACCACAGACTGTATATAAGAAGTGAAACTAGCGATTGAGACCATAAACTCATGTTTACAATGTTTACTGAGGTAATAAATCAAGTGAGAAGTAGGGTCATTTTCTCATAGACTTCTATACAATCTGACTTCTTTTTGCAACCAGAGGAGTCGCCCCCTGCTGGCTATCAGAAAGAATGCAAATTTAAGCCTCTTCTGCATCGAGGTTGCACACCACCTTGAACTCAGGCTGCAGCACCATAAAATGCAGAGGAACTCAATGGGTTTACTGTGCTCTTTCTGTAGGTGGTGTAATGTAACATAATGGATGCTTTATGAGACTCTTACCCTATAGGTTATCATTATTAACATCAACAAGGACGGTAGCCCTTAGTCATGAGACCATAACAGACGTCCACTTTGGAGAACCTCAGTACTTATACATCAACACAACTGTAATTAAACTGTAAAATTACCGTAATTACTGCAGCTGAAATGTGATTGACTCAGTTTTAAGAGAGAGAGAGAGAGAGAGAGAGAGATGGAGGGAGATGGTCGAGCTGACCTCCTCTTACTAATTTTGGGCATTACTGCCGCGGTACCGGGGGCTTTCGTATATCTTATCATTCCAGAGTTGGTCTCTCTGTTCTTTTTTTCTGAGTGAGTCACACACAAAGCCCACACACAGACCTGTCTTGATATGGTAAAGCTCAGTCATAAGGAGATTAGTCTGTCCACCTTGATGTGTCTCACACCGCCTACTGTACGTATGCGCTCCATTTACTCTATAAACACAGCTATAATTGATGTAAACCTTTACACTCAATACATTACATTACCGTACGAGCATCTTCACAACCAGTGTATTATTGATGTCCTGCTTCATAACTTCACTGTTCTGGGTGGTGATTTAGGACGGCAAAATAGGAGTGAACTCGACAGTGAAACAGTGAAATACTAACCTAAGCTGTTGTAAATTATCATGCAGGTTTTATTTTCTTCTTCAACATTTGTGACCAAAATGGGAAATTCTCAAGCCTGATCTGGCCCATGAGCAAAACTGTCTCTAAATAAATACAAAAAGCCCAATAAAGACTTGCTAGTAAAAAGTAGAAAACATAAAACCAACGAGACAGAGCCTGACTGCCAGAGGAGAATACAAACTATCCGTAGAATTCGACCTCCAGGCCCAACGTAATTATTTTTTTTTACCATTTTAACATCTCTTCAAAAATAATAAAAAGGGTAGTGTTTCCGAGCACCAGAGTCCCTTTAGAAAACCTCTCATTCTACTGAAGCAGTCAGCCCGTTCTCATTCCCAGGGCGTCAAATACCGACGCTTTGTCACAGCGTGTGATACCGCCGCACGAGGCACCCTTTAGCGCCTCTATGAGATGCACCAGCCTTTTCATTAACTACAATGTAAACCCTTATCGCGGCAACAGTAAACGCTCAGGGAGAGTGCTGCGGTGACGTAGTTTAAAGAGCGAAAAGACACACACAAGGCGGGAGGGAGGGGAGGTGGACAGGTCCAACAAACACAAGGCTGTCATCCAGGAGACCGCTGTTCGTGTCCCGTGCGTTAAGTTTCGCTTTCACGTTACAATCAGCTGTTCGTTCGTATCCCGTGTCCACAACGTCAAGTCACATTTGAACTGTAAAAACGTAGTAATTTTAAGCCCAACCATGTTGTTTTTTCATTAACCTAACAAAGTGGTTTTGTTGCCTAAACCTAAGCAACTGTTTTTGATTAATCCACACCATTAAGCATGTGTTTACTGCGAGCGAAAAGTGACGCCAAGAGGTCTGACAAAGCCTCAGTATGTGACCAGTTGAGATGAGAACATGTTGTCAAATGTGACTGTTTCATAACCAGTGAAAAGATCCTCACAGTAACTTTAAAGAACAGCTTCCATTATAACATGTCAAAGCCTCGGTTTGAAGCGATATTGCACGGTCAGTAAACAACTAATTCCACATTTATATAAATAAGATTATGATCTATGACTATAAAATGGATTATGACTTCAATTTTCACCGAGTTAGGCTGTTGGTGTTATTTCAGTTTGTCAGATGAAATGTCAAAATCATAGTTTGGCTATTCAGAGTTATAATAGACGTTTACTTTGGTCATTTGTTTGCGTGGTTGCTCAACTTTTACTGCAGTTACCCTCATGATCAGCAGAGCTTCAGGCACAGCAGGAAGACAGGGAGAAGAGTTGTATATATTTATATTGTTCTATGAAAGGTCAGAGGTCAAAATGCAATCCTGAGTTTTCCTTCCTTGAGTACAACATCACAACATTTGTACTGACTTGTTTGTGTGTCACCATATGTGTCCTCTGTAATGGGCAGTGCAGTTTGGTTGTGGAAAAATCCAGTAGGCTTTGGCAGAGCTGAAAGCACAATTAGCAGCATAATGAAATAAACCAGCAGAGTCTCCTGTTTGACAAGAGAGGGATTAAATAGGTATTTTACCGACTGGTAGATGGAGGTCTTGACCTTTCTATTCCAGTGTACTTTTTTCTGAGATCTGATTCACACAAGGCCTGAAAGTGTCTATGCATGGCTTCAACACATCTCCCATGTGTCCTTTCTGCTTTATTTCTCCCCCTATGTATGTTTACATGCTGTCCACGGCTGGATCAGCTGCAGGGAACACAGAAATGGGATCACGAAGTGAGCCTGAGACACCTCCATGTGCTTTTCGGATCGTTCGGTATAGCAGTGCGAGTCAAATTCGATTTTTGTATCACGGTTGTCTCCTAATGCGTCCTGGCATGATTGGATAATAAAAGTCACGATGAAACGACAGGAGTAACGATAGCCTCAGACAGCCGGCGTGAATTAAAGTGGCTGTGTCTCTCTTCTCTTTGTCGGTGTGGCGCTCTGTCTTCCTTGCTAAGAAAGAAAGCGTCTAAGTGACGATCTAATTAGATCTAATCGGGCCAGATGTGATGTAATCTGATGCTGTTAACGAGCAGTGATTGGATTTCTTAGAATGCCGACATGAAACACTTTTGTTCTGTTGACATAAAGAAGAATGTTGCACAATGGAAGCGAGAGTTTGGTGAGTTTGGTGAGTTTGGTGCTGCAACCCGGTCTCACGGGAAGGCGAATAAATAGCACGACATTACAAGAACACTCTGTGTGTCATGAGGACGCATTTTAGGCATTTTGTGTTACATTTGTACGTGTGTGTCTTACTCCGTAGCTCTCTCACAGTCCAACAGCTAACTAGCTAGCTAGCCACTCTATACAGTCTATGCTCTATGGCCACATTTACCGGCATCTAAACAGGAGGAAGGAAGTGGTTAAGTAGTAAAGCCTGCCTCTTACTTTATTTGATTGGCTGCCTGGGCCAAGTTTGACATTGATGAGCGGTGCGACTCCATGCCTGGTGTTAGCCAGGGATATCTCACAGTGGTATCAAGTATTTGATATTCAGTAGTTGAATTCAAACACTGTATGAAGTTCATCGTTTGGTTGCAGGTCAGGTCTCTGCTGGATGGTGGACGACACACACGGCCAACAGTGCTCGCCAAACGGGACAGCAGGACAATACAGACAGACAGCAGGACAATCAGGAATGTTTAACTTCCTGTGCTGACCTGGAACTGTACCACAGACACACACACACACACACACACACACACTGGCTACTAACACAGACACATTCATAGTCACAAGCTACAAATATGCATACACACGGTTGCACACACATATGAATATGCATCTACACACACGTGCAGCCCGTTGCCAAGGCTGCCCAGTCAGCTGGTGTGACGCCATATGTCGCAGCGTAGGCAGCGCCGGTGAGCTACAAACCTGTTGGAAGCTACGGACACATTCAGGAAATAGCCAGGTCTCATTTCAAGGAAGTACAGACATGTATACACACTCACTCAAATATCTGTTTCCTCCTCAACAGTGTGTTCTTCCCGGAAAAGTGAGCACTAGTGGCAGCTTAGTCATGATGTCAGACATTAACATTTTTCTGGGCTCTGGGGAAGTTTTGCAAATATCAAAATTTCATGGGTTAAAAATTCATAAAACAGACACACAGAGTAATAATTGACCTTGATTGCAGTTTCAGGAGTTCTGTCAAAAGTTTTACAGACGTCTCTTTTATGATGGTTGTCTATGGGGAAAAAACAAGCCCCCAGGAAGAGCGCTGGGCTTTGAAGCAAATCTTGGAAGTGGCCAAACGGCGGTACTACAACTTCCGTGTCCGTCATGTGATGCCATTTGGCCCAATAAGACTTTTTCCCATAGACTTACATAGAGACGTCTGTTTTTTTTAGGTAAATCAACTTCCAAGTAGTTGAATAGCCCTTATTTAAATAATTAGGCCCTAAAAGTTGTATGCACTAATAGCTGAATCCAGAGTTATTTCCCTTCCTCCGTTCATGTGAATGAGACCCAGACCGCGGCTGGAGCGAGGGCTGGGAGGATGAGCTTGCCTCAGTAACATATGGATCTGTCAAGTTGATCTATACAGAGGGTATAGGAAGCTCGACACCGAGAGCTGAGGACTGTTTGACTTTCAACTCCCAGAATACCACCATGGCCCAAAATACCATCCACAGGATGAGTGGGGCTCCCCTTAGATTGATGGCTGATGTCAGGGTTTTGTGTAGTAGGCTACAAAGACTTGTTGGGGTTTAATCTCTACTTCTGAACAGCCGTAAGTATCTGCAGGTTCTGTCTGTGTTTGTACCATAGACTGTATATAGTCTGTGGTGTGTTCACCGTATGACAGCTCACAGCTCGTTCTCACGCAACCTGGAGAAGCACCAAACTCACTGCTGAGGCTGAGCATATAGTGTGTAAGATACTGTGCAGCCCAGTGTAAGTGTCTCTGACACGCTCAACCTTCAGTGTTCTCCGTGTTTACCGTCTATCTTAGAATGGTTCCACATTTATTCACTTTCTTGCTGAGGGTTAGATGAGAAGTACGTAGTGTTTAAGAATAAAAGTACCAACCGCTCCCCCACTTCCACAAAAACCCCTGCTTGAGCGATCAAGGGTCTCATTTACCGTTAGCCTCCTGGACAGTGTGCTAGAGCAGGATGACGTGTGAGCAAGATAAGAGAGGCCTTATTTATAGACCAAAGCTACCAGGACCGATCGGTGTAGTGTTGAGTCATGTTGTGGTTGGATACGGTGTTGTGTTTGTTCCCATAACTGACGTGTGTGCTTGTTTGATGTAATTCCTGGTTTTCGTGAGTAAAAGAAGCAAGTTTTAATCTGAGACTGTTGCTGGATTTGAAAACGCAACAGCACTTTAAGATTGTTAAAGCTAATTTTTTCATTCTGCGCTGTTTGACCCCACTTACGGTCAGGATTTCTCTCACTTATGTCGAGCCTGACAGCAGCAGTATAACAAGGGAGGGACTATCATGTGTACAGTAGGCTGCTTCATGTCCATGAACCAATGTGCCCTTGAGTCTCAGAGTCACAGGGCTCTTAAAGAGCTTTTTAATAAACCTGATGTGATAGGCAGCGGGTATTAAACTGCTGAAAAGATGAAAACAACCATTTGTGTTTCCCAAAAACTAGATATTCGGGCAAGGTAGGCTGAGGTGGGCCACTCTCTTTCTTTCCACTCACAGACTGTCTCTCTCCCGTTCAGTGGAGCAGCAGTCCAGAGTAAAAGTTAGTTTTTTCTTGAGAAATGTCCTAATTTTGTTGGTTATTTATTCCCAAAGTAGCAACAAACAAGCAGCATAATTTTCAATGGAAAACACTGCAAGCTATCATAAACATTATTATATTAAAATCTCATAAATTAAATATGACCTGACAAAACAGAGATTGACTGCATGATGATACCGTAACCTATTTGGTGAGAGTGAGAGACGGGCTTTGTTAGCCTACATTGCAGATAAAAATGGTCTCACAAGTTTTATTTGCCATTTAACAGCATAAAATAAATAATCTTATATTGATAAGCCTAAGCCTAAGGCTAATTATCCAATTGTAGACACTTTTGGGAAAGCATAGCCTACCCTAGCCCAGTGGGCAACCTCTGGGTCTGAAAAGTGTAAACTTGCATTCTTTCTAATAGCCAGCAGGGGGCGACTCCTCTGTTTGCAAAAAGAAGTCTGATTGTATAGAAGTCTATGAGAATATGACCATACTTCTCACTTGATTTATTACCTCAGTAAACATTGTAAACATGAGTTTATGGTCTCAATCACTAGTTTCAAGTCTTCTTCAATACAGCATGATGTTCATTTAGTAAATTATGGTCCCATTTAGAGTCGAATAGACCATAAAGCAGGGTATGCTTTAGGACGTGGCTACCTTGTGATTGACAGGTCGCTACCACGGTAATGTCCATGTTTTCGTCTTTAAACTTTAACCTTTTCACAGTGTGTTTTCAGTTCATGAAAGTTAATTACAACCTTTTTGGTCGTCTGAAAATGTCTTACTACTTAGCTCCATCCTCTCGTGTCACTTCTGGTTGCAAAAAAACAAGATGGCGACGGCCAAAATGACGAACTCGAGGCTTCAAAACGGCAGTCCACAAACCAATGGGTGACGTCACGGTGACTATGTCCACTTCTTATATACAGTCTATACCCTAGCCTTAATTACCCGCCACCTATGGTGCACAAGTATGCCAAATTCTCAAAGGTGATGGACCTCTGTGTTTGAGTCTGTGTGTCCTGTTTCAGTTCTGGTAATAATAATTTATTCATTATTTCCTTAATTCATACTTGAATGAACTACCAACACTTTGCTGAATATGTTAATTATTTCCGTAACTATATAAACTGTAGATTTCGGATTAGTTTGTCCGTATTTCTCGGATGCTTTGTGTGTGTTTGCCTATATCTGTCAGTGTCTCAATGACAGACAAACGTAATAATGTAATATCTCTGTGACAAACAGCAGTCCACTGTAGTAGAGCAGTCTACCGTGGCCACGCATGTGCACAGACGGATGCATACATTCTTTAAAAAGGAGGAAATGCTGCAGAAGGAAAGACACTATATTTAGTGTCAATGAAACTCTAGTGCTGTGTTTAATAGTCTGTTCCCGTCTAGCATCTCCTCTTTTTGATTAAACCCTCTCATTGAAGAAAAATGTATATTTAGACATGAATGTGTGGCAACTAGAGATACTGTGCTTGTTGACATGTGAGAAGGATCGCTGTGTTTTAAGTGTTGCAAAGCGCCACGTCACATACTGCACCTTTTAGATATACAGCTTTTGGGTTTCATACCATGTTCAGAGAAATGTGGCGTGTTTGTTCGAGCGCGACACCAAAAGAAGGACAAACGCACAGACGGAATATGTCTGTCGGCTCTCACTGTCTTTCTTGCTTTTTTGGCAGGAGATGTTGGGTCGGCTTCAGTTCAGGCAGCAACACACGCTCACCATCTATAAACTCTCTGTGATCACAAGATACACTTGGCACATCTCTCTCACACACATTCAGGACATTGTGTATCTGTGCATGTATATGCTGCTGCATAGTCAGCATAGCTGGTGTGGTAACGTGTGCTTGCATGTGTTTGCACATATGACGTGAGTGAGCATGCTCACACGTGTGCGCATGCATGTAACTGCATGTCTTTTTACGGGTATTCGAGAGACAGGAGGAGTGTGTGTGTGTGTGTGTGTGTGTGTGTGTGTGTGTGTGTGTGTGTGTGTGTGTGTGTGTGTGCGTGTTTATGTGTTTATGTAGAGGGCTTACCTCCAGCCCTGCGTACTGTGTACAGAGGCCAGAGGCGCAGCCCACAGGGTCTCTGTTTTGATCTACAGGGATTAAATTGAATCTGCCTGTCAACAGGGGTGTGTGTGCATGTACGCCTGTTTGTAATCTTGCATGTAAATGCTTGTGTCGGTGTGTGATCACACAGGATATATACAATTGCCCGTTGTCAGCTTTATAATGCCAGTTAACACCTCGTAACAGGATAAAACGCAGACACACCCAGACTGTTTGACAGCTTGTGAGGGCAGCATGTACAACATTTAAAACATGCCTCTTTCAGTTGGTCCGTTTCTCAATCGATTTAATGCAAAATGTTCAAAACGTGAACTTAAAGGTGCTCTATACGACATTCAGAGCATTGAAAGCAAACAACTATTGGCTATGTAAAGATATAGAGGAGTAATGTCTACCAGAGCAGAGAATGAAGTCGCTCTCCCTCTGTGTATGTTGTAATCTGAGGTTCTCCGTGCTCTGTTGCCAGAGTGCATGTTCGTGCCCCACTGGCTAGCTCGCGGCCGGCGCTCTGCACTGCGCTCATACGGTTACAGCTGATAACGCCGTCATACTTGCCAACCCTCCCGATTTCCTCCCGGGGTCGCACTTCTCCCGTTTATCTCCAGATTTTCACACCTTTTGTTCTTTTCCTTATCTCAACCTGTTCCTGGCACTATACAGCGTGTGTAAGCCCTACTGTTTCCACCCGGACGACAATAAAGCTACACCAAATGTTGTTTCCTGGCTGAACAGAGCTGTCGTGGCGTTGCGCAAACCATTGGAAATTATGGGTTTCAGAGCGCAGTGGTACCGTTGTGGCGTTGTGTCTGAAAGGATCTTCAGTGAGTGAGAGATGGAGAGAGAAATGGGGAGTACTAAGAGAAAGAAATACTCAAGCAGTTGCAGCGTATTTATTATTTTGTTATTTTCATTTTTTAAAAGTCACCAGAATGCAGGAGACAAAGTCTCTGAAACTCACTTTTTGCAGAAGCGTAGTGCTTGGTGTCAAGTTAACAAAGGACACAACACTTGCAAACATTCAGAAAACGATCCATTCGCAGGTTTTAATACTGAAAACAAATACAAAAAGATGACACAAATAGATACAGCTAAGGACACACAACAAAATCACATGCATGGCACATTACCCTTTACACAGTGAAATTCGAAACATGTTCCATGGAAACGGGTCACATTCACAGAAACACACACACACACACACCCACACACACACACACACACAGACACACACACACACACACACACACACACACACACACACACACACACACACACACACACACACACACACACACACACACACACACTGAGCTTCCCATCGAACTGTGAAACTGTGTTTGTGAATCGACGAAGTATAGCTGATTGTATTTCCTCTGCAGCAGCTGATACTGTAACTGCTGTGACCGCCTGCACCTGTCACTGTACGTCATGCCCCACACACACACACACACACACACACACACACACACACACACACACACACACACACACACGTACACTTTAACTTGAATGCAAACAGGCAAGCCGCGTCTCCATGAATAACTTGGATGACTGAATAAGCACAAAAAGCCTCTGTCCCATGGGTTTAGTTACAAAAGGTTAAAGCTACAGGGCAAAGAGAATCACATTTCCCGATTTCATTTTATTTGTTGACAAAGAGCCTTTTAAGGAACATTTTTTTTCCAAATTTGCCAGATTTACAGTAATTTCTTATATGCCTTATGAAAATCGGATTATTGGATTTTTTGGATGAATGCACTGCTTGGTCAACAGCACACTGGCCACTTTAAATCACAATTTACCTTATGGACAGTGAGTGCCAATGCTAAAATGAAAAATTGCAGTGCAGTAGTTGGCAGTGTTTAAAGGAAGGATTAGATTAATATCCAGTCTAACAAACTGTGTGCACTGCTGTTTTTCACAAGAAGGGGCGTCTGTGGCATCAAAAACACTTGGATTTACTGGTAATTTGTATCTGAAGAATATAAGATGTACAATTTTATTGCCAACAAGTCACAAAGTCAGCTAACTGAGCATGCTTGTTTGGCCAAAATCCCCCAGGGTTGTTTCTTAGAAAGCAGGCTGTGAAGAATATTTAGCTAATTTTAACCTTATTTGTCCTCTTTTTCTTATCTCTCTCTTTCTCTCTCTGAAGGCCTCTCTCTGATCATACACCCACACAAACATAGCTAAGCAATAGATTCAAACAACACAATATCAAACTTCATTCTTTTACTGCACAAAAACATTGAACAGTTTACATGTATGAATAAATATTTACCGAGATGAGATGACAATCATGTGAGTCTGGTGGAGGTAGAAAGTAGAATCCGCTTCTCTGGTTAAAAGCTACACACCTGAAAAGTTTCAGATCTTTCTCAGTGTCCCGAGACAGACACGCAAATATAATACAAAATGACACTTTTTTTTATGAGTGTAGCACGCGTTTCAGTGCGGCTTAAAGGATAACTTCTGTATTTTTCAACCTGAACCACATTTTCTATGTTTTTGTGTATAACTGACTAATAGGGACAAGAATTTTTTTAATTGGTCCAGTAGGGAGAACGATGTAACCAACCAACCCGGTCTCTCGGAAAGGCGTATAAACACCACGACATTACACGGACATTCCACGTGTCATGAATTTGAGCGTTTTCGTGGGTCATTTGTATGCCGCTTTTCACGTGTCATTTGTACACCACGCAAACATCCACAGTTAGGTTCAGGCAAGAAAACTACTTAGTTAGGGTAAGGGAAAACGTCATGGTTGGGCTTCAAATAAGTAAGTAAACTAAGTAAAACGTATGGAAACAACTACGGAAAACACGTCACAAACGTCCATAAAAAACACATCACAAACGTCCATAAAAAACACGTCACAAACGTCACGTGACAAACAAGTAAACAACGGTCTCCTGGTTAAAAGTCCGGTATTTGTTGGGCCCATCCACCTTCCCTCCTGTCCGCCATAAGTGGTCTTTCTCACTTTTTATACTATGTCACTAACTCTTACCGTTGCATTTATACGCGGATGTGTTTTCATCGCAGTCAGTACAGGATACATGGCGTACAAAACACACACGGAAATCAAGAATGGCGTACTTATTGCATGCTAAACGCCTTGCGCCTTGCGAGGGCAAGTGAGCAGCGTCAATGTAATGTTGCGTTCACTAAAAGTGCTTGTTTTTGCCACTGACAGGCTCAGATTGTTATTATAAGTGTCTGACAACATTATAGAAAGGAACCAACAGAGAAATAAAAAGTGTTTCTCTAACTTTCGCTTGATCCGGTCTGTTTGTTAATGTGTCCAAGTCCCGCTCGAGGAGAAGTCTCGTTGTGAAATCTGAATATCCGTATACTCCGGCTCAAATAAATACGGGTGGCCATCAAATTCAAACCTCCTCCACATTGTCGAAATTATCTAAATATTCAGCCATGACATTGAAAATCTTTTAGATAACACTAAGCTACGCTTTCTGTACTCCAACACAACAAACTCTGCCCGTTTCCACCATGGATGTATTTCACTATTCCACCGTTGTCTTCCGGCAACACGTCACCTTGCCAGATTGCAGAACGAGACTTCTCCTTGAGCGAGACTCTTTCCATAATGTCAGACACTTATAATAACAATCAGAGCCAAAAACAAGCACTTTAAGTGGATGTAAATGACGGTGCCAGCTTGCCCCGCGACCAGCTGCTGGTTACATTGTTCTCCCCCAATACTGGACAAATTTCAGAAACTGTTCAGGTCCAGGTTGAAAAATACCAAAGTTACCCTTTCAAATCCACATGAATTAACAGATATGATACACATTAAATAACTCTTTTGTTCTTTTCTTTTTTTTTTGAGAACCAGATACATTATTGAAGTTGAAATAAAAAAACAATTATTTTCCAACTGTTGGTTAATCCAAGTCTCATACACATTACAGTAAATCACAAATATTCAATGGCATGTTTCAAGCTTTAAAATACACAAATGGCTTATAATCACATCACAAGTACACAAAACATACAGACAGACACACGTGCAGATCAGATTTACTTCACACAATTGACCCTCAATACCTTGTTCAGGTGTAATTTTACACACATTAAATAATTATACATATAAAAAGCAGGGTTGGGGAGATTCTTTTCAACACTTTCCCTTCAACCAAGTTTCTGAGTAATGTAAAAAGTAAGCACTTAGAATATGTGTAGTCTTTTTGCAGTGTGACAGACAATGTGTGCTGTTCACTGCGTGAAAATGATCTCCCCAGCTCTGTCAGACAGATTACAATGTTCTTAGAGTCCTAAAGCAGACAGAAGCAGATAAAGGAAACGAGTGGGTAGAGAGGGAAAATGGTTCCAGCGACTACGTGATGAGAGAACACAAACAGAGAAAGTTATGAAAGTCACAAGTTTGGGTCTCAGATGTTTATCTGAAACACAAATATACACCGGTAAATGATTCTGGACCAGCTGTGAGGTTTATGAGGAAGGAATGAAAAACAAAAATCTAAGGAGGTTATTAAAAGTGAGCCCCAAATGAGGCCCTCTGTTTCAAATAAGACTTTTTAGCTACAGGGCAAACAAATATATTTTTTAATCTCTGCTTCATGGTTCTGGCTGGATATGCACCTTTGTTGCTGGAAAACAAGATAATTAGCGCTGCAGATGTGGTGGGTTCATTTAGAAAATGATCTGTCAGGGTCTGGTATGAATACACAATAATTAAAACATGAACCTGTTTGAACTGTTCCAATTGTAAAAACTCTTTTTGAGCCATACACTGCTACAACTTCTATGATACCCACAGTAGATGTTGTTTAATACTGAATCTTTCACCAGTGGTGGTAAGCAGTTGGTGCGACAATATGTTTGCATAATTGCACTTTAAAGGGATAGTTTGGGTGTTTTGAAGTGGGGTTGTATGAGGTTATAGATAACCGCTTCAGTTCTCCATCGTAAACACAGACAATATAGCTGTCTAATGGCAAGTTAAACTGACGAAAATATTCTAAATATAGCGCACACTTAAACTGTTATTGTTTTTTTAGTTGGGCCTTTCTCTTAGGTGGCTAAAATACGTTTTGCTGTCGGCCCCGTCCAGGTAACTCCAAACTGTTTCTCCAAACTGGGGGCGTGCCGACCGTCATCTACTGTAGGTAATACACTGACTATGGATAAGTACCTCATACAACCCCACTTCAAAACATCCGAACTATCCCTTTAATTTTAGTTGTGAGGAACCTGACAGTGTGCAAGTGGAATTTGAACCAGCAACCTTCCTGCCAGTGGCTCATTTTTCTACACTTCTTAGAAAGAGCAAAGTCTTGATTTTCTTTTTTGTCTGCTTTCAATAAAGGAGCATTTTGGAATTTCATTATCGAGCAGTCGTTAAATTTTCACATGTAACAGCAGAATTGTCCTTCAATATTGTAGCCTACTCCTATTTGTCCTGTATTTCAGTAGTAAGTAATTCAAAGGCAGTCCATTATAACATCACCTTTCTGTTATCCATTTGGTATAAAAAGGGGGTAAACACATCATCCAATAATAGCCCTGTTGGAAGCACCGATTTGGTGAAGCTCATAATGTTTAGTTTCACTTTGCTCATACAGTTTTCATTATTTTTGAGGCTGTACATTTTGTATGCTTTTGCATTGTGCTCATCAGTAATTCAGCCTTAATGTGCATCAATAAGTTGCATTATGATGCCTTGAAAATTCATGTAAAGGGACAGTGTGTAGAATTTGGGGACATCTATTGGTGTGGTTGCAGATTGCAACCAACTGAGTACCCCTCCGCTCACTCCTCCCTTTCCAAGACTGTGGTACCGTGAGCCGCCGAGTGTAAAACTGTGTTTTCACGTTACCGCAGTTTCACGAGCGTGTCGGAGAACTACGGAAGCCTTCGAGTAAAGTAAACACATTAAAGGCTCTCGCTAGAGCCAGTGTTTGGTTTGTCCGTTCTGGGCTACTGTAGAAATACGGCGGAGCAACATGGTGGACTCCGGGAAGAGGACCCGCTCCCTAGATATCTCCCTGTAGATATGAAGGACTCATTATAAGCTAACGAAAACCCAACGATTCTTAGTTTCAGGTGATTATACACTAATGAAAACATAGTTATGAATATAATATTCCATTTCTGCTAATAGATCCCCCCGAAATGCTACACACTGATCCTTTAAAAGTTCAAGTCAGACCTTTTTTAATGCTGACAAATACTGCTGAACATGGTTTGCTTGTGTACACTAGCTGTTATCAGGAAAACAGTGACCACATGTAAAACATCAGTAACATTGACTGAAATACACAGAATATTAGCTAACTACGCTACAAGCTACAGCCTAAAAAAAAGACCAAAAAGTTGAGTCGTTCTCAACCTAAAACAAACATTTTGAGCTCCATCAAATTGATATTTTCAGCACGACTATGCACAATGTAAAGTCATTGGTCAAGCAATAGAGTCAAGATTCTCCTTACAGCTCCCATTAGCAGAGCTGTGTGTCAGGGAACCAGGAGCTACTTCTAAAACCTGCTCTGTCGAAGGAGCCAGAGTTAGCGAGCTGTCCCGAATGGAGCTCTCCAGACTGCCCTTCCAGCCTGACCTCTGCTGAACGTCCAGCCCCCTGACACCATTCAGCTCTGAGCGCCTGTTCGTCCTACCTGGGGGCTTGGAGTAGCAGTCTCTGTCCCTGCACCATCTCCATCCTCTCCTCCCTCCCCAGCTCCCCCCTTTGCCCCTCAGACAGAGTATCTCCTGAAAGGCGTGCCTGAAGTCGGGGCTGCGGCAGTAGATGAGCGGGTTGAAGGCGGAGTTGGAGTATCCAAGCCAGTTGAGGAGTCTGAAGAGCAGCTTATTGTCGCCCAAGTTGAGGAAGGTCACGAGGATGTTGAGGATGAAGAAGGGTAGCCAACACAGCGTGAAGGTTCCCATGATCATCCCCAGAGTTTTCACAGCCTTGTGCTCCTTCAAACAGAATTTAAGACGCTTTGCGGCAGAGTGTTTTCCTTCCCCTTTTTCTGTCCTCGCTCTGTTCTCTCCAAACTCCTTAACAGTATCTCCTGTTTGCATGTTTAGTCTGTCCTCTCCTGCTTGTTCTCCCGCCTCAGTACCTGCCAGTCTTTTCATAGCTGGACTATCATCTGGATGAGTCATCTGTGCAGTGTAATGCACGTTATAGAAGTGCCTCTCCCTCCCTCTGATCTTCTCCAGCTGTTTCTGAGCCTCCTGGAAGACCCGGCTGTACAGGAAGATCATCACCACCAGCGGCAGGTAGAAGGACACGATCGAGGAGGACACAGCGTACGCCACGTTGGTGTTGAAGTCGCAGCAGTACTCGTCGGCCAAGCACCGGAAAGCTTCCTCATCGCTTGACACCCACAACTTCAGATGGATTGGCAGGAAGGAGATGAGGGAGGCCACCACCCAAACCCCGAGGACCACGGCAAAGGCCCGACCCCTGTTCAGCAGCAGGAGACACGAGGGGGGAAGAAACAGGTGAGTGAAAACACAGACAGGTGAGAGATATTGATTTCATATTATGTTGGCTGTCCAAAGGTGTAATAAAGGGGCTATAAAAGCAGCATGATTTGTTCATTAACAAACTTATGCTTTGCCCACATCCTCATTGCACTCCTTTAAGTCAGATTCATGATGGATAATAAAAAAAATTCATGCAGCAGAACCAGAGATCTAATCTTTTTGCCTTCTTCTTCCTTATCAAAACTTGTTGACTACATTACCCACAATACAATGTGACTGACAACAGTTTGGTCAGATATATATATATATATTTTTTTTCACACTTTATAGGCGTGCATAACTTTGATATTCATCATGTTATGAGTCTATAGATACCAAGTACTTTATTGTGCTCCTTTTAGTTTCTGAGATACAGACATTTTCTTATCATACTAGATCTAGTATTTGGGCGCATGGGGCTACTGTTTTATCCTAAAATATAATGGAGTCCATTGCAGAAACAGTAGTCCCATGTGCCCAAAGACTAGATATAGTATGACAAGAAAAACTCACTTTTCAGCCAAACAGTTTGACCGATTTTCGAAAAACACTTCCACCAAATGGGTTAATAGAGAATGGCCTCTACTGAAGAAGGTCCTTTCCGAAATGCTTGAAAAACACTTTTTCAGAGAAAAATAAATTGATACTAATTTGGGACCAATATTATAGAGGACCAAATCTGCAAGAGGGGGATATAATCAAGCTGACTAATAGAGCAGAAAGTTACTGTTGCACTGTTGTATGGATTCAAATTTTCTAGCATTTTGCACCTCTTGCCACACCACAAAAAGTGATATCACGGCAGGTTTTGCCTGGATGAAAACACCTGCTGTGACATCACTTGATGCACAACATGTAGAGAGGGGTGCAGCAGCAGCATTCCTCACTTTGAATTACTTTGTACGACTGTATGTTTAATAAGAATCACTTTTGATGGAAAGTTTACAAACTACTTCAACCCCCACACACAGCCAAACCAAAATGTCTCGGTCATACCTGGTGAGTAGCGTCGGGTAGCGGAGCGGCGAGGTGATGGCGAGGTAGCGGTCCAGAGCGATCCCACACAGCGTTTCGATGCTGGCCGTCACACACAGCACGTCAGCTGCTGTCCAGAATTCACACATGAAGTTTCCAAACTGCCAGGCTCCCAGCAGGATGTAGCTGGAGCCGAAGGGGACCACGACCAAACCCATGATGAGGTCGGCCACCGCCAGCGAGGCGATGAAGAAGTTGGTGACCGTCTGGAGCCGCTGGAAGCGCAGGATGGCTGTAATCACCAGCACGTTACCTGGACAGGAGAGAAGATAGATTCAGAATAAAAAAAATACTTTAGTTCTGATCAACTAATTGAAATGATTAAACGTTTTATAACTTACCAAAAACTATGGCCAGAACCAGAATAGCCATCGCAACACCCAGCAGCACGAGCTCTGCATCGCTGTACTCCGAAGACCTCGCTGGCCAATCGGAGACCAGGGAGGAGTTGCTGTACTGTGATTGGTTAGCCAGTGCTGAGACAGCACTGGTATGTTCCATGATCTACAATCAGAACAACACACAAGAACACAGCTTTGTTCATAATGGACTAAGACAGCTCAAGTGTTGTAGGGTCCAGTTCAGGTTTTGAGTCTTTATTGACATCATCAGTGATTTTTACTGAGTCCTTGCATGTTTCTGCTCTGCTCGGTGTCTGTTGCTTCTCAGAGACAGTGTGAGATGTGACACAGATCTAAATAGTGTTACTCTATTTGGATGATTCTTTCTTCTGCAGACATGCTGAATCGGAGCAGTCTTTTCAGATGAAATAATTCTTTCAAAGGGGTCAAAGGTCAGCTGGTGAGAGTCTCCTTTCTTGTCAAGGTGATGAACATATATGCTCGTTCACAGAGGCTGTTATATGTCCTTTGGTGTTATCACGAGTTCAGCGGTCTGCATGCCTTTGAGTCTTGAAATTACTTCATTTCTACAGTGAAAATGTGACGTTGTGAACACAGGACACGAACGAACAGCTGATTGTAGCGTGACAGTGAAACGTAACGCACGGGACATGAACAGCGGTCTCCTGGATGAAAGCCTTGTGTTTGTTGGACCCATCCACATCCCCTCCCGCCCGCATGGTGTGCCTCTTTTCGCTCATTGAACTACGTCACTACATTCACTCCCGGCGCACTTTCTCTGAGCGTTCACTGTTGCCGCGGATGGGTTTACATTGTAGTTAATGGAAAGCCTGGTGTGTTTCATACAGGTTCTTAAAGGGTGCCTTGTTGCAGCGGTATTACGCTCCGAAGTACATCTCTGATAAGTACATAAAGAGTAAACTGAAAGTATACTCTCTTATTTTAAGTTTAAAAGAAGTACACTAATAGCACACTTGAATAAACTTCTTTTTGGTAGGGACAGGCAGTGCATGAACAGTCTTATTCCACCATATTGTTATGGGTTAGTTTGACACATATTGCAGTGAGAATAATACAAACTATATGTTCTGAATGAATGTAGCAGCACAAAGCGACTTGCCTGCCTGGACTGGATCACAATGTATATTTTATTACTCATAGTAATGTTACACAGTGTGTATAGAAAACCAGACATTCGGCATTCATCTTGATGGTCGGGGGATAAGTACTGTAAATTTAAAGCTTTAGGATGATAAGTCGTCCTGTAGGATGGTAGCTGTATACAGTAGCTGGGTATTATCTGAGCTGCATGCTACCTGTTGGTTTCATAGTGTATTTACTTTTATGTTGCTCTTATAAAAGGGAGCAGCATGTATGGTTTATGTCTTTTAAAGCACCTCTGACTACCTCCTGTTTGGTTAACTGGATTTTCCGTGTGCTTACACACCTGGATTTATATGTACGTTGGCTTTATTCCAACACAATCCAAACACTCACGACACATATTAACGCCAGCTGTAAAGACACGCATTGATTCACTAGTGTTTACCTAGTTCTACTATGGTCAATGAGCAAAGTGTTGAATTTTGGGACGCATTTCAAAATTACCAGGGTGGACCATGACAGGATTATTTTTCTTATGACAATCATTTTGGAATAAATTGCTGCTCTAAGTAAAAGCCTAAAAGTGTCATTACATTACTGTAGTAGTACAGCGCATATTAAAGGTGCTAAATACAAGATTTCTATGGCCTCTCAATGGCTCTCAACATGGCGATGGTAACTAACGGTGCTAACAGTGAAAACAACGGCGACAGTGAGGGGGAACCAGAGGGTGGACGCTACGCTTTTTAATGGCGCCATCGGTCGGGACGGCGTTATCAGCAGTGAGAGCAGTGCAGCGCCGCGGCCGCGAGTTAGCCAGTGGGGCACGCTCATATGCACTAAAAGCATGCGCGGCCGGCCCGGCGATGTCAACAAAACAAGGAGAAGCTCGGATTACAACACACACAGAGAGAGAGCGACTTCATTCTCTGCTCAGGTAGACATTACGTAAGGGATAATGTACAGCGAGTCAGTCATAATTGTGAAATAAACCCCGACAGGGCGATGCGGCACAAGCGGAAAAGCATAGGGGTTCACGTCGGGGTCTTGCATCGCCCTGAAGGGGTTTATTTCACACCAATGACCCGCTAGCTGTACATTATCCTGCTTATTACACGGCTACTTACTTAAGAAATCAATAATTTGGCACAAAAGCGGTCCTCCAGAGTCCGACATCAGAACTTCGCCCGTAGCAACGGTCTGTTGTACATAGCAACGGTCTGCTTTAAAGAAATAACGCTGTGATTGACCAATCAGAATCGAGTATTCAACAAAGCCGTGTAATAATCCTCTTTTTATACATGACAAATAGTCGTTTGCAGCTATATTAATGCCCTGGATATCAAATTTAGCACCTTTAAGTATCCGTGTTAGTACGCTGTCAATCATGCTGTCTGTGGTCCACAGCAGCCAGTTTATGTGAACATTTGTCATTATTGCTAAAATGTCTCAACACATTTCCATTTAGAGAACATAGAGGTGCCAGAGAGTGATTGATCTGCTGGAAAGTTGACTCACTTTGAAAATCAATCTTTCATTACTGATGCTTAGAAACCTGTTTCAATGGTAATGAATGCAGCACAGCACAGTGTGCCGCTGACAGATGATAATGCACTGCACACAATCCAATACTAGGCTTAAGATAACCAAAGGAATGCTTTCATCTTTTATTCATGTTTGTAAAAATGTCCAGTGCACTTGTTGCTTTCTTCATGCAGCTTGAGGCTGACCCCGCCACCTTTTACACTATTGACCCTTTAATGGAGCCCTTTAATGGAGCCCCTGCCTGAGCTGTTTAAACAGCTACACACACACACACACACACACACACACACACACACACACAAACACAAAGGAGCGTGACCAGCTCTCTGAGGCCAAACACAAAAGATTTACTGTGACATGAATATCCCAATATTTAGGCAGAGATACGGCTTGATGGAAGTGATTATACTGAGCACTTAAACGCACAAAAATGCACACAATAGTGCATGCACAAACACGCGCGCACAAGTGCACGTGCAAACACAAGAATACACAGAACACCCAGCTTTTGCAGTGTTGTAGTAGATTAAACTGATGACAGCAGACCAAACTGTGAGGGAAGAGAGACGTCTTTGTATACACACACTCTCTAATAACAACTGAGCCATAAAACACTTTGCTGTCCTGATAAAATAAACTATATATGTTAAAGATGAAAGCTAGTTTGGATTTGCTGAATCTGAGAAACTTAACACTAAAAAAACCTGATTTTTCTCTGCTAATTTAGGTTTGGTCAGAGGTTTTATTATTGTGGCAGCTGTTAGAATAAAGAAAAGATTATCAGAAGGATGCTTTTTAATAGCATCATTCTGATAATCCTTTCTGCCTTTAAGGTACATTTTGAACAGATAAACAGTGTGTTTAATTTTTGATCAATCGTGATTAACTATGGACCATCATGCGATTAATCACGATTAAATATTTAAATTGACTGACAGCACTAATATATATATAAGAGTTGTGCATTAAATGCATTCGCAAAATTAACTCTTACCATATCGTAGAAAAGCTTCATTAGGCCTCAGTTATAACTTAGCTCAACATTGATGTTTACCTACCAAAACACATTGTTAAAATTAGGGAAAATCTGCACCTTTTACAGTGAAAATCTGTAATTGCTCCTGCAACAATCTTGCACAGGTTGAATTTTGCACATCTACATTTGCACATTTACTACCTCAGTTATTTTTTATTTAAAAACAAAACACTGTTACTTGCACACTTTGCTAATGTATATAGTATGGTATTCTATGTTTATATTTTTTAATTTTTTATGCTAGTTGTAGTATTAGGTATATTTATAGTGTATTCCAATATTCTTGATATTTTGATATATTTCTCTAGTGTTGATACGTACATTTTATGTACTGTTCCTGTGCATTGTCTGGATAACCTGCTGCTGTAAGGCAATCATTTCCCAATTTGGAATCAATAAAGAACATCTATCTATATCTATGTATAAGAAATGCTTTAGCAACTCCAGAAAAACTGATATTTTAATGGCATTGAGCTGATCCCCTTCCATTTTATTTAACACTAAGATCCTTTTAATGCTTTAATAGTAGACACTAAAATAAAATCTTAAAATAACTATAGTGTCATCATAAGTAGATGTTTTTAAAATATATATATATATATGCATGCACTCATTAGTGAATGCATGAAGCATAATGTACACAAAGCAGACTTAACATTACATTTACTTTCCTACCTCCAGGCTCCGTCCTGTGCTTTACGATCCAGTAGTTTGATCATCCAAACGCCTTTAAATCCACAACACAGAGTATCATTATAATGTGTTTGTCAGCAGCTTTTGGTCTCTCTTCCTCTTCTGCTGAGTTATGAACACACACACACACACACACACACACACACACACACACACACACACACACACACACACACTCTGCCTCGCTCTCTCTCTCCCGTACATGTATAAACACACTCTCCCAGCCCTCGACCACTCTTGCCCTTTTGAAGCAGCTGAGCCCGTCACCCTTTCTTATAAACAAGCCCTCGTGACATCACAGCAGGACAGTAGCCTATCAGAGGACGAGGAATGGCTTTTAGTGTGTATTGCATGTCTGCAGTGTACTGACAGCTCGACGGCCCCCAGTACCCCCTGGGAATCATTAGTTTTTTTAACCTTTATTTATTCAGGGAAGGTTTTCTGAGCTCTTAATTCAGCACCACCCTACTTAACATTCACACATCGGAGCTGCAGGTCAAAACTACACACTTCTGTTTTAGACTGCTACTACTACTGCTTCTGCTGCTGCTGCTGCAGTTGAGCAGTTTAAAACATGACAACAATCTTCAACCTGAATGCCCTACTATATGTATTCTCATATGCTTCATTATATCTCATTGAGACACTGCAATAAAAAGACACCGTTGTATTTATAGTCGCCGTTAAAGCAACTAAAACAAGTTTAGGTTGGGTCGAGGTTGTGGTGGTGGTCAGATAAGACCATATGGAAACACAGATAAACAAATACTTCATGTTGAATCCAGGTTAGAGGGCACAGCAACATCAGTAATATGAGTTCTGCTCATCCCCTTTACAGACATGCCCACTTTATGATAATCATATGCAGTTTTGGGGTAAGTCATAGTCAAGTTAGCACACTGACACACTGACAGCTGTTGTTGCGTGTTGGGCTTCAGTTTGGCATGTTATGATTTGAGGGTTTCTGGACAATATGTGTCATTGTTTTGTGTTTTTAATTGATCTTCAATAATAAACATATACATACGTTTGCATAAAGCAAGCATAATTGCCCACTCCCATGCTGATAAGAGTATTAAATACTTGAAAAATCTCCCTTTAAGGTACATTTTAAACAGATAAAAATGTGCGGTTAATTTGCGATTAATCAAGATTAATTATGGACAATCATGCGATTAATTATTTTAATTGATTGACAGCCCTAATAACAATATTTTCATTTGTCATTGAACACAGTGTCCTGTCTGCTTTATGCTGATGATAACCTGCTCTTACACAACAAAATCCTCCCACACGTACCACATTCGTTACAGTTATAACACTTTGACGCCCGTCACAAAGCATTCATTCATGCTGCCTAATCAATACTCTTCTGTATTTATGAAAGTAGTGTCAGAGGAGAGAAGTCATGGGTATATTTCCACAGGATCCATGTGATGCATCAGTAGTTTTTCCACTCTTCCAAACATTCAAGTGAAGTCTTGTTAAGAAGGAAAGCATACTTAATTGATGTTCTATGTTTGTATATAGTTGTTGATGTCGCCTCTTTGTCACACTTTGTGCTTTGCCGGGGAAAAAGGAAAAACTTTAACCACAGTGAGAGCTTCACACTGTCTCTCTTTTCTCTTTCTTTCATTCTTTATCTCTCCTCCTTTAATCATCTCTTTGCTTTTCACGATGCATTTTGGGACAAGTTTGTCAAAAAGCCCAGAGCAACATCCACGTGGCCAAAGGGACTGATTAGTGATAACGCTCCGTGTTACCGTTTGCACACTGTAATTCATCTTCAATGCCTGAGTCACCCGGCTGATCTGCTATCATTATATCTGGCGGGGAACAGTCACTCTGCTTGTGCAAGTGCATCCAGCGGAGCCTGCAAGAAGTTCATTCAAAGGGCTTCACGCTCGCAGAGGAAACCACATGAAGAGCAAAAACCAAGTGGTGGCAAGACTGGTGAGATAATACAATCGAAAAGTCGTATGCATCTTGATCCAACCGCTCTCTTCTTTTCTTCTCTCTGTTTGTCTTCCTATGGGAAAAGACACACATTGCATAGTATGGCCGTATCCTCCTGTCTGTCGAGCCCCAACACATTCCTCTCCACACCTCTTCCTGTCCTATCCCTTCCTTTCTCTCCACATCCTCCTCTCCCTAACACACCTTCTAACTCCTAAAGTATCCATCCCTCGATATCATACCTCTGATCGCTATACAGAGCCCATTCTTGTTTATAATTTGCTGTCTCAAAGTCGCTGCTTGTTTGCTGTTTTTCTGCTCCACACCCGCTGATGTGGTGTGTTCCTGACTTTTTATGTAGAAAGCTCTGCAGCGTTGTGCAACGTATCCTAATACAACAGTTCGTATGATATCTTACGAGAAATTATTCGTCATTTTTCGTGCTTTGTTCTACAAATGTCCAGCAACATGTAACGCAGTTTACGCTTGTTACATGCATACAGTCTTTTCAAAATAAACTTCTGTCTTCACAGGAAACAACTTGGTTAGGTTTAGGAAACAGAACTACTTAGTTAGGTTTAGATAAAGATCGTGTTTTGGGTTAAAATAACTCCGGAAGTGGCGTAACTTAAGTATGGAATTTACGTGTCAAATAAATCAACGTTGAGACTAGTCTCCTGGGCAAAAGTCTGGTATTTTTTTACCCATCCATACACCGATTGTGTCTAGAAGGTAACATGCAAATTGTGAAACTCTTGCGAGATGGTTAGGCATTGACCTTGAATGGTTAAGGCAGCGAGTCTCGCGAGAGTTTTTGCAAGTTTTTGCAATTTGCAGGTTACCTTGTAGACACTACCCATACACCCCGACCTCCTCCCTACGCAGCGTTTGTCGCTCTTTATACTTCCTGGTTCACGATTACGTTCCATATCATAGGCTGTGTATAAAGATGGACAATATGACAGCTCCCAAAAAGAGAAGCCAAAACATCTGGATCGCCCCCTGGTGGCTGGCTGCAGTATAGGTCATAAAGCCCGTCTCCTCCATGTTAGCGGATGGGACATGAGCCAAACTAAAAAGTCAAAGTACACGTCAAATACATTTCTCCCAAAATGTCATTTTAACTAGTTCACCATTTTTGAAAAGAGAACAAGGCAACATTGTCTTTTGTTGCCGGTCACATAGCAACAGTGTTTCTGCTACGCACTTAAACACTTCAACTACTTATGATACAACATCATGGGTTCAATTTGAAGGGATCGTATGACAAAAAGCCCAAGCTCCAGTATGTTTCCAAGCGAAGTGTTTGATTTCTCAGTCAAGGAAAATTACTGAGAGGTGACAGTGAGAGGAAAGTAAATGAGGATGTTGAGGCGGTTTGGTTCTCGTAGCGTGCCAGTGTGAGTCTGTCTCAAGGTCTTTGTTTGGGTATTTCCTCCTCTAATCTTCTCTGTTACTTTCCACTGAATCCAATATCCAGTAAAACTGAAAAGCTTTAAAACTTATTCAGAAATAACAGACTGCCTGCCTCCGTATTGAGTGGCTTCCTCAAGTGGTGTGGGATCAATCTATAATGCAGCTACACACAATCGTGTAGCTGAAATTTCCTGATAAGCCGCATGATGAGATCTATTTTTTCAGCTGCGGTATTACAACAGCTTTTTTCACATTTGTTTTTATCTTACACAGCTTGCATTTCATGCATACTTTGCAAAGAAATGCATCAGTAGCAGGATAAACCAACAGTAATTAAGTCTCTCATTTGCGTGAGTGAACGTCCATAAGGAAAACAAAAAAATTCCCAGCCTCATCTGGGTTTTTGGTGCAGCTTATCTGTTCTGCTAAAACAGGCCCAGACTTTATAGTATATATCCTGTACGTAATGTGAGACCATACTGTGCTGTTTCCTGCTCCTACACCAATTAGTCTGTATTTTTACCCCTTATCTTTCCTGTACCAAGATCCGACAACGGCTATCTGGACTGCACTCTCTGGGATCAGGAGAATACGATGACCCAAATAAGATCATAATCAATTCAGGGTAATCAAATTAAGATTTGTGAGATATTCAAACATCTTTTGCAATATTGACTGGCATCAGAGTTTTGTAGTATTTTTCCTATGTTCTACCAAACTGAATTTGTTGGGCTGTAAAAAATCCACGCGCAGCATTGTGCTTTTTCAGAAGTTTAATGACAGACGCCAAAAAGGTAGCTGAAGAAAAGGTTGAATACTGAAGAGAAGCTATGAGCCGTTAATCAGGCTTTGCTTTGTACTGCAGCACATAAAGGAAAATATGAGTGGAATGGATCTGAAAGAAATCCATCAAAATACAGAATACCTCATAAAATCACAGATTTGACAGATGTGATGATTAAAAGGGTCGAACAAGGTGAAAAATCAGCATCAGAGAAAATGATAGAGAACCTTATTTGGATCAATTTGCAATTGTCATACAAATGACTTTTTCACAGTGTTCCTCTCAATGTGTGTGTGTGTGTGTGTGTGTGTGTGTGTGTGTGTGTGTGTGTGTGTGTGTGTGTGTGTGGTGTGTGTGTGTGTTGATAGGCAAGGAGAGGCGAATGCTTCTCAGGGACGACGAGGCATGTGAACAGAAAGACAAACACTCTTTCTGCCAGTCAGCACCTTTCCTTTCCTCTCTCCTTTTCCTCTCTCATCATCGTCACTCTCACTCTTCCTGTCTCTCCATCGCTCACCCTCTCTCCTTTTCTATCCTCCCTCAGCGCTCCCTCCTCTTTCATCTCCTCTACCGTCTCGATCGTAACTCCCCCACCACCCCCTCTCTCATCACTCTCTCGCTCTGCTTCCTTTCTTTGGTTGCCCCCCCCCCCCTCCTCTTTGGTAACTCTTGTACTCTGCTGCTCATCTTTCATCTGTCCTTATTTTCCCAGCTCACCCTGCGCTTTTACCCGCATCCCTCTTTCCCCACCTGTGTCATTTGTCATCCCCTTTCAGGTACCATTTTACAAACAGCAGTTTTCACTTCTTCAGGATCAGCAGATGCATCAAGTGTTCTTGAATTACACCATTAAGCATCTCAACAGCTTTGGAAGTGGCTGTTTTCCCTCAAGAATAATTCATCTTCATGATCGCCTGCAGCTTCAGAGATTTAAAAAAAACAAGCATCATTAAGTTATAGCTGATGTAGCTGATGTTTATTATTCACATATTCATCCACTGTCTCATCATTCATCATGTTCACTTCCCGTGGAAAGCAGTTCCATAAAGTTGGCAACCGAATGGTCAAAGCGAAGCTGAGATTTCCTGACTCTTTAGGGCCTCCGCGCCAGCGACAGCCATCACTGGAGGTATCTTTAAACTCAAGTGATAGTACCTAACAAACACATTTACACATTTAACCAAGGTCCCTTTCTGGTGGAAATTGGACGGACGTCAGTTACAGTACTATCCTGCTATTTTACTGTACCCTGAAGGCTCAGAGAATTCCTGTCCGTCTAAACACAGCTGCTCCGACTACTTTGGATTCGAACCAAAGCTGTGAAAAAACTGGCTCCACACCCTGGAATGACCTATGTGAGAGAGAGAAGCAGCAGCTTGCCAAGAAGAGAGATGTTGAGGTTTACGAATGTGTTCTTCACATGTGAAGAACACATGTGCTTCAACCACAGACTGTATGTAAGAAGTGGACGCAGTCACCGTGACGTCACCCATTGATTTATGGACTACAGTTTTGAAGCCTCGAGTTTGTCATTTTGGTCGTCGCCATCTTGGTTTGTTGGAGCCAGAAGTGACCATATTTAGACGAGGGGCGTGAGCGAGGCCCGGAGGAGCCAGTTACCATTAGCATAAAGGCAAGGTAATAAATCAAGTGAGAAGTAGGGACATGTTCTCATAGACCTCACTATACAATCAGACTTCTTTTTGCAACCAGAGGAGTCGCCCCCTGCTGGCTGTTAGAAAGAATGCAAGTTTAAGACACTTTAGCATTAGCTTCACTTTTCAGACCCAGAGGTTGCCCCTTGGTTTTAACTCAATATTTTGAGTTGTAAGAAATTCAGCTCTCAGCTGTCCTGAGTTGAATTATTTGTGTCTGTGCGGATAAAGGTTGTGTGTAATCATCACATTGTTATCAAAGTCAAAAATGGCTGACTGAGATTATTTCATGTCTCCCATGTGAAAGATGACTCCATCGGTACGGTGGAATAACACACAACAACATGTGCTGAATGATGGTTACGATAATCACCATCTGATATGATGGTAAACACACACTAAGGTGATTTTACCATGACGTTTTGTGGGAGAGACAAAACTAAAAAAACACCGTTGCAGGAATGTCTCTTTCATGTGATGTATTTTGGGACAAAGTGGGCGGCAATGTATTGTAAATGGTCTATCTGAAGATCTGTGGACATGAGGTGTGGTTTATCTTTTATTTAGAGAAAGAACATGAACATATTTTGATTTATCAGCCTTACTCTCATCTCCCACAGTTATAAATCTTAAATTTTTGGGGTGTGTACTGTGACCTCTGACCTCTAGATTCTGATTTATCAACAATAAATCTCGCTCTAAAGAACAGGGCCCTGACATATAAAGAGGCAACTTATGATCCCTTAATAATGAGAGGTGAAGGTAGTCATAATACTCAGACACACACACACACACATACACAATGACAGTGACCTCACCTTCACCTTGTCCCATTTCCTGACTGACAAACCTTTGTTACTTATACCAGGACAGAAATTTCTCTCCTCGCTGTGACTGTATGTACAGACTTGTGTCTTCACACTGTGATGAATACAAAAACTGTCAATACCCAGTCTTACTGTGAAGATAAATTTGTATGTATGAGCATAGAAGTATTTGCAAAACATCAGTATCTAATGCTGTGCAAGAAAAGACAGCAGAATCATCTCTCATTTGTGTCCTCAGGCTTCTATCAATAAATGTCCTCCAGATCCCCGGGATATGACTTAGACAGTTAATAAGACAGACACTTGAAATTGGAGGGATGATTGCACTCTTTCTCGTGTCGTAAAGTGTGTTGTAGTCTGACAGTAAAATTGAAGTTCATCATTTTCAAATTTGAGCTGCAGCATCAGCTGTCTGGGTTTGACAAAACACTGGACCATGGGAAGCCTGCATCATTCATCATGACACATTTTGCCCTGTGGATCAGACGTTAATGGCCTTGAATATGCCTTTTTTCATCTTTTTATTGGCTTCAAATGCTGACTGCTGACATCTATTTTAGCCCGAAGAGTGATGAATAAATGTGGATTTCTACCAGTTTAAAGGTGCTATACGTATTTAGCCATTAATATACTGTATTAAAGCTGCTCTAATTGTTGTTGTTGGTCATTGTTGTAAATTAAACTCTGACAGGGTGAGTGCCGCATCATCCTGTCACAGTTTATTTCACAACAATGACTGGCTCGCTGTACATTATCCCACTTATTACACGGCTACTTACTTAAGAATTCAATAATGTGACAAAGAAACGGCCAGAGTCCGACATCAGAACTGCACCCATAGCAACGGTCTGTTATACATAGCAACGATCTATTTTAAAGAAATAACAGACTGTAGAACGCCGTGATTGACCAATCAGAATCAAGTATTCAACAGAGCCGTGTAATAAGCCTTGTCCGAAGTGGGAACCAAACGTCAGATATCTTCCACAGAGATAAACAAAACATTCATTTTGGTGTCCCGTAAGAAACTAAAAGTAAGTTGACTTATTTCGTCGTTAGTCACGTGACAATTTATCGTCAGTCCCGTGAGTCACGTGAGTCGCCAGTCAGTGAAGTTAATGTCAACCACGACCGTTTCCTAACCCTAACTAAGTGGCTGTGTTGTCTAAACCTAACTACCTGCGAAAATGGAAGTTTATTTTGAAAGGACACTATGCATAACGAGCGTATATTGACACGCTGTCCCCGGTCCGTCCAAAAGTAACGCAAGAGGGGTACCCCGTTCGTCGGTCTCCGATGCCGAGGGGCCCTGACCAAGCGGCGGTATTTGACGAGTTGGGAATGAGAATGTGTTGGTCCAGCACCAAACGGCACACACTCAACGTTAGCGTCTAGCTGGTGAACACGGTGGAGCATTTAGCAGATATAGAACCAGATATTTCCCTCTCGAGCTCACTGCAGAGGTATTTATAGGCTGGTGTTGCGCCACATTTCCTATGAAGCCTGTTACTTCCTGTCCAAGAGGATGTGACCACTTAGTCCCCTCTCAGGCACCACACCATGTGTGTTTGTTTTATCTTTTGTCATTTCTCTGTCTGCCCCTCCAGCCCGTCTAAACACAATGATTTACCTGTTTGCACTGGAACAGCAGCGCCCTCTTCATGATAGCGCCATACTGTATTCGTGCAGCTGGTTTATTGTAACATCTCACCTGGTGGTGCACGATATTAAATGTGACATAGAGACAAGTGGAGGCTCCCAGAACATCTCAAACTATAATGTGCAAATACTGATATTGATAGTTTCACTAAATTCTTATTTTTGTCTTTACTTTTTCACAGAAACAAAGAAGTACAATATGTGGTTGCTGCTATAATTTTTCCTCAGTTCACTTCACATGTATGCACATAACCATATTTGCTAAAGCATGCTGTCTTTAGTACTATCGTAATATCTCAAGTTCCCCATCAGCTGCATCTGGTGTGACTGACAACAATGTCACTTCATCTTTCACAGAAAACAGACATCCTGTCTATTTCCTCTTTTAGAACATAATACGACTGTAATGCTATAACACAAAAGCTTTTAAATTGTAGAAAATCAGTGACTTAAAAGTCCTCTATACGATATCCAGAGCATTAATACAGCAGCAAACAACTATTTGCTGTGTAAAGATATAGGACGCTGGTTCCCAACCTGCCAAAGCTTCACAGCCAGGCCTTTTTCTTTTTAAGGGATCTAAGACAACATTTTTTAAAAAAGATATACAGTTGGCCCTTATCTCTGGATTTCATTCATTTCTGTGAAGAAAACTTAATTAAAGTATTTTTAAAGTTTGGATTATTATTTATGATAATAACTTAAAGCAAATCTCACAGGATAAGGGCACGGTGAAGACCTGAAGTTATATTCAGTCTTTCCTCTCTGCTAAACAACCTCGTCCTGCATTAGAAAATATGCAATTAAAACAACCAAAGAGCTAACAGAACAATGGCCAAGTGTCGGGGTGAACAAAACACTGAATTTGTAAAAAAATAATCAAGTATGAATGATTGGTAAAAATAAAAATAAAAATCACAATACAGAGGTCCAGGTTTATTAGAAGTATCTAAAAATAACAGGAAAACTCATCTCTGACGAAATATTCACAGGAAGCAATCTTCTCAAAATTCATCAAAATAGCTCGTTTAACACAAACTTCCTGCAGTTATTGCGTTCACTATTTGGGTTAATTGTACAGTTTATCAGTTGTTCTGTACTGTTATTGTTATAATAATGTCTACCTGTAATCCAAGCTTCTCCTCGCCAACTTAGCCGTCGCCATGTTGAGAGCCGTGCGGAGGCAAAAGAAATGCTCACAATCTCGCATTTAGCACCTTTAATCACAGAAAAGATGGCTGCAGTTTTAGTGAGTATTTTGAACTCCAACGATACCATATGTGATTTTAAACAACCTGTTTCTGCCCTGCTTTTTTCACTGCAAAATGCACAAACGTACACACACCCAGTCCACACACACAGTGTCCCAAATGCTTTTAAATCGGCAGACAGACTTGACAATAGGTCATTAATAACTCCTGAATGTCCCTACAGACTGGATGTAATACTCCAACTCCATATTGTTTTTCTGACCCCAGTCAACTTCCGATTGAAGGCATCAGCCGAGACCTGAAGTCTGACTGTGATTCTGAAAGCACATATGAGAGGCAGAAAGGCCACATAAATCTCCCTGAAGGAATCAAATCTCTATACTGTAGCTGTTTTACAAGAAAAGCCATCTCTGTTCAGAAATATTCCACAACTTTATTTCTTTTCAGCAAATTTGTTCTTAAAGGTTTCCCCTCCTTGTGCAGAAACATCAGCAGGAGGCGTTAGGAAGTGTCAGTGATTCGCCAGTGTTTGCAGGAAGTATCCTGCACATTGTTTTAATTTACAGGGACGTGAGCCAGGACAGGCTGAAGGTAACTGTATAAACATGTTTTTGTGTTGGCTTGTTTGGGCTGTTGTATCCAAGAGAGAACAAATCTCACGTCAGAGTTCAAACTTTTGGATTTTTTTTTTTTTTTTTTTTAAACAAAGAGAAAAACAGAAAACTATGATACCAGTTTGTTATTTTAAAAAATAGGGATATTGTTGAAATTGCTGTTTAAATATTGTAATGGATTGCAGTTCTGGTTAAGGTACAAAGTCATTCATTTCTAATGCCAGTGACACCACTACATTACCCAGAATGCATCTCATGTAGCCTGGATGGACAGTTTTGAGTAATTCAAGTTTCCTTATCTGGTTTCTATTTTGACATTTCACTAATAGGACGCAATAAAATACCTCCACACCCTTCAGTGCAGTGTTAAATATTGTCCTAATGTGTGCTGCCACCCTTTGGTGTTCCTGTGTAGCTACAGATAATTGGCTCATCGTGACTGACTTTGCTTCACTGTGGTCCATCCAGTCATTTTGTATCTATTTATCCACCTGCCCAGCTGTTGCTGCCTGTTGGGCTTGAGTTTGCCATGTTATGATTTGAGCATATTTTTTTATGCTAAATGCAGTACCTAGCATAAAGCAGCATATTTGCCCACTCCCATGTTGATAAGAGTATTAAATACTTGACAAATCTCCCTTTAAGGTACATTTGGAACAGATACAAAATGTGCGATTCATTTATGATTCATCGCCATTAACTATGGACAATCATGCAGTTAATCGCGATTAAATATTTTAATCGATTGACAGCCCTAGTAATAACCTTTCTGAACAAGACTGGACCCCTGTGATGTTTTAATCTGAGCTGGTCACATTACAGTTATGAGTGATGTACTGTTTGGCAGCCGACAATGGTGGTCGGTATTCTTGGAGTCGTGTTTTAAATTGTTGTTTTTTTTACATCTGCTGACTGCTGGATGAAACAAAGAGGATATAGTTTATGATAGAATATGAGTCACCATGACGACTCGTTGACTCATATCCCTGTTGTAATGTGAAAGTGATGCCATTACAGTAGAGTGCCTGCAGAACTATCGTGGTATAATATTATACAGTTTAAACTCACTTCTGATAACTACAGACTTAATGTAGAAAGGAAATACACACAAATGTTGTTCTGAAAAAAGTTGTACAGCTCAGTTTGAATTTGTAAAATCAACAAGTCTCTCCTGTCTCACTATCATTGAGATACAGGCTTCATTGACAGTGACAAGACTGGATTATCACAGTGAATAATGAAACAACCTTTTTTTCTTTTTCTTTCTTCAATACAGTTGTAACAGAGTATACATGTTACATTTTTTTTCATTATAAAAATTGTAGAAAATATATTTCACAGTATAAAAATAAAAAAAATAAAAATATATATATTCAACAAATAACAAAATGTAAGGAAAGGAAAAGAACAATAATAAAATATAATAATAATAATAATAATAATAATAATAATAATAAAACAATTGGGTTCTGCTAAAAAATTGGAATAAATTTGAAATGTGTACATAATCTAATAGTTTTTGCCAATTTATAATTTTTGAGTTTTCAATAATTGTCAAATAGGTTTTAAAAATTAATAAATTCACATCTTGATCTGATTTCCAGGAGACAGTTGTTTGTGTTATTTTACATGTCAAACATTATTGGAATAGCACAATATAAACATTAATTTTAGAATGGATTTTTCCTAAAGTCTCTGTAGGATTATTATATCATTATTAAAGTGACACGAGATTAAAAAAGAAATAATTACCATAGAAAGTGTCCCACAATCAGGCCACCATTAACTGACTATTGAGAGCCATTGACACACTTTCCTGATTGGAATATTACATGGATACCACACAGGACCGACAAAGTACCAAATTACAAACACATCTCACATAAAATCCCAATAGAGAGTCACCAGCAATTAGCCTGTTACATTCCCCCACAGATGAAAGTGATAAAACATGTTAATATGTGCTGCTCCTCAGCTCCCTGTCCTCCTCCTCCTCCTCCTCCTCCCTCGTGCTATTGGCTGGTGAATCTGGGGACCTGCAGCAGCCAATCACAGTCCATCTGGAGGTTATTAAAAACGCAGAGGAGCTCCACCTGAAAGCCACTTTTGCTGATTACTTACATCCAGTATTTGTGTTTTAATCTATAGCTCTAGTGTATGTTGTTGTCAGGCTAATGTCAAAATGTAGTGATTTTGCTATTAAATTAAGGTAATGAATTAATTATAATTAGTTAGTATTTCCCATGTTTTTGTATCTTTATATGACCTTTGGCCCCTTGATAGGAAGCCTTGTAGGAAAGTGCAGCCATTTTTGTTACATTTCCTTTTCTCCTGTTTTTTGCATTGTTAGGGAGTTACGTTTGAGACTAAAGGTGCTATTGATAACATTCAGCCACTAAATGTGCATTTACTTCACAACATGTCCTTGCCAGGCACTTACCGTCAATCTCAGCCATTTATCTGTTTTTTTGCACTTTAACTTTTCTTTTGGGGTAGTTTATTTAGTATCATGGTTTTATTTCTGCTTAGGGCTGTTTGGTTTGTTATTTTTGCTATGGCTGTCCCTGAAGTTACATATAAGCTTCTATATCTGTGCAATAAAAGATTCACATACTCTATATAATCTATTTCTATGTCCCTCCCCTCTCCTCTCCTCTCCTCTCCTCTAGACCAGTTTTGGGGTCGCAACAGAACCATATGACTGATGTACCTTCCAAGTTTGGCTGCAACACCATTGTGTTTGTTGCAGTTTGGACCTCGGACGCAAGGGAGCGCCCTCGCACAGTGAGAGGAGCTCGTCCTGCCCGGCGAAAGACTGCTCTGACAGTCTGTGTGGAAAACCAGAAAGAAACTCAGCCACCCTGCATTTCAGTTCAGCCTTCACGCCGGAGCGCACAGGCGGATGCGGGCGTCCGCGGGAGCGCACCGACTGTTCAGGGAGGGGATGGACGCCTCTGCGCCGAGCCAGAGGACCGCTGGGGTTTGTTGGGTGGGAGAGGCTGAAGGCGTGAGGAGGAGGAGGAGGAGGAAGGGGAGGACGGTTACAGTCAGTTTCGATTTAATTCCTCAACCGGCTGCCTTTA